>JAANYP010004856.1:0-125000 GCA_020465985.1 Centrapalus pauciflorus | reverse complement strand
CTATATTCAACGTTTTTAAACTGACTTAAATAAATAATAAATAAAAATTATAGCTTTAAAATCACAAGTTGCATGCATGTGCAGGTTGGCAAAGGGCATGACGTGCTTTTTTGCAAAACATGCGATGCCCATTCAGCTTATGTAAAAAAAAAAAAAGTTGTAGTTTCATGTGTTTTATTCAGTTGGGTTTCCGAGACACGTGAATCCAAGTTTGTATGAGAAAGTTATAACCAAAATACAAAGTCAGGAGAGCACGACATTCAATTTTCTGTTTCATTCTTCGTTCTTTTTGTCATGCTAAACTTTATTCTTGTAGAACCACATACGAACTAACTCAATAGCATATTTACACAAACAAGTGTAAAATGATTTGAAAACAGCGGTAGGGCTGGTCTGATCATTTTTGAGGCCTCTGACAAAAACTTAAAATGGGTCTGACAAATTTGTATGTATATTTAAAATAAGTAAAGTTTAAGTAAATATAATAAATTAATAACAAAAACTTATAATTATATAATGTTAGACAATTCAGGATTGGTGGTGGCATAAACTCAAGATCATTTTGGAGTTTCTTGGTTCCTCTAAAGGTAAATGTATTCATTTGGAGAGTTGTCAACGATGCTTTACCCACGAGAATGAACCTCTTGTGTAGAGGTATTGGTATTGATGATTATAGTTGTGTGATGGGTCAAGAATATCTTGATCATTGTCTTTTTGAATGTTCAAAGCTAGAGTCATTATCGAGAAAAACTGGTAGTTGGTGGGGACTTTCTAAGAATTTAATTGATTGCATATTTACCTAAAAATCAAAGGCGTTTTTATCAAGTCAATTTCAATCTTGGAGCAAACTTTTTAGAGGGTGGTTATGGTTACTTCTTGGGTAATTTGGAAATGGAGAAATCGGATTCTTCATGAGAATCAAGAAAATGCGGAGAAGGCCAAGTTGGAAGATTTATTTTCATCGGTCCAAAGACTAACTGCTCTTTGGTCTGCTAATAGGAAAGATTCGTTACAAGTCAACTGGTTGAATTGATCAATTAATCCCTTAGATTTGTTGTTTTTTTAGTGGATGTTTATCGAAAATTCCATGTAGATTTGACTCGGGTCATTTTCCACCTTGGAGACAACCGTTTTGCGTTTTGTTGATTGTCAGGTTAATAACATTTGCTTTTCGAAAAAAAATTTGCAAGTCAATAGCCTTATTTAATCGTTAATTGACCTAAGTATATAATAGATTTTTGAGAATGAGCTCCTATAATTAATGGGTCCTAAAAGGTTGTCCATGTTAACATTGGTCAGAACCAACCCCGAGGGTAAATTAGCATTAAGTATATGTTCAATTTATATAGTATTATATAATTTTATTATTATTAAAACTAGGTAATTTAGTATTATGTTATTATAATTGTTACTAGTTTATTACTCATATATTACGCGGATATGTTAATACATATAAAATATAATAAATTAAAAGGTAAATATATAAATATTATTTTTTTAAACAAAAGTATATAAAAATGATATTACTATTTACATAAATAGACTACGTGGTTTGATTGAAATAATCAGTCACTAAATCTCCTTAGCTTTTACTGACTGAAAAATTGTGTATGTAAATACTTTTAGTGACTGTGACATTAGTGACTGTTTTTATTTCAGAGGGAGAAAGTCAAATTGGATTTAGTGACTTTTGAGTTTTAGTGACAGAAATGTTCAGTCACTAAAAGGCTTTTATTTTGTAGTGATTGTTTATTACACCAATAGTCCCTTAAATCAAACGTTGCACTCTAATGGTCCTTGTTCCCGTTAAATTAATGACCATCTGTTAATTTATTCAAAATGAGATTATTGCCCTTTTAAAGACTTGCAACTATGGTTCCTCAAAGCTTTTATCACCAAACTTCATGATAATTTTAATAATTGTTATTTTATAAAGTCTTTTAATTAAAATTGCATGAAAAATTTCTAGGCTATAATTTCATATTTGTATTATCGTTTATTAGTATTTTTTATTTCTATATTTATTAATTTTCCATGACTAATTTCATTTCATTAAATAACTTGTTTTTACATTTTAAAATTTAGTTTGTCCATTATTTTATGATTTTTATTTATTAAATTAACAATGGTCACAGGTACACATTGAATATGTGTTGAATATCATGTTTGATTTATTATAGTTGTGATTGCTAATGTAATATTCCTTTAATTAATTACCTGAAAGATTCAAAAGAAATCTATAAAAATTTATAAAATAAATCTAGAGAAATAAGTTTATGAAAACACAAACATGTAAAGAAATATGTTTTGATCCATCCTCAAAAAAATTTGAAATTAAAAAAATATTCTAATAGAATATTAGAATTTTGACATAACATCTTCAAATATTACGAAAAAGAAACCAAAAAAATTTATTGAAAAGCATTGACAAATAATATCAAAAGTTATGAGTTGGTGTTCTTTAGTTATAAATTTCAGTTTTGATTTGAGTTTTTCAGTTTTTGATATAACATAGATATGTTTCAAATGAAGAATTATATTAAATAAATAGCCACTGCTAGTTATAAAAATAATTCAAAAATATTTCATCATATACACAATTAATTTAGACCTTAGTTATTAATAAATGTAGAATGTTTTTACTCTTTACATAGAATAAATTAAAATATTAAAAATATATGAGTGAATAGTAAATATTAGAAATTTATCTATAAATATTTGATATTTCTTTTACAATTTAAAGTTAAAACTATATTATTCAACATTACATTATTAATGTAACATCTCAAAAATCCAAACAGGTACCTGGTCAATTATAATATTATTATCTAACTGGACCAATTATACTTGATAAATTGATAATTCATCTCTAGTTAAATAATTGGTTAGAAAATAGGTTTTAGGATTAAGTTGGTACAAATGTTAAAATATTACATAAATTAGTAACAAATTTAAACATAATTGCATAACAAGTATTTAAAAAAACATTTTGTTGCATAATTTAATAAAATATAAAACTATAATTTATAATATACTTTGAACTCTTATTGAGATGTTAGATAATAATAAGTTCGTACTGAACCGCTAGATACTAATTTTTCATAAAAATTGCACATTCTTAATATAAGTTCTAAATTTATGTTGAATTTTTTTATGGATCAAAATCATATTTATTTTCATATTTTATGTTTTATAGATGTAGTTTTTCACTAAATTTGATTTGTTTTATAGATTTATTCTAAATTTTTTAGGTTTTTATAAAAATTAAAATTATAATAAATCAAACATGATATGTAGCGGTGTGGAAGCATAATTATAAAAAATGATTGATTAATCAAAAACTAAACACTAATGGAATTTATAAAATCAAAATGATAAGGTGATAAAAAAACTAAAGTATAATACTCAAACTTGAGTTACATTATAATGATATTTATACAATTGAAATTAAAGTCGTTAAAAATGTAAGAAATAAAATACTAAAAAATATAGAAAGACAATTAAATTTTCATATATTTTTAATTAATTATATAATAATAATAATAATAATAATAATAATAATAATAATAATAATAATAATAATAATGATAATAATAGAAGAAGAAGAAAGCATTGAGGACCGCATATGCATTTTCATAAAGGGTAAACTAGTCAATTTTAACAATTTAACATATGGGTGTTATATCTAACGGAGCTAGCGACTTTAAGCATGCAAGGTTTCAATTTTAGGGACTATTAGGTGTCGTTTGGTTCACTGTAATCCGAGGGAATTGGAGGGGAAAGGAATCCAATTCCAGTCAATTCATGTGTTTTGTTCAACAATAAAAAGGAATTGGATTCCATCAAAATTGAAATTTTCCAATGAATAAAGAAAAATAACATTCCTTCATACTATGGATGAAATTCAATTCCTTTTAAAAACAGAAAGTCGTTAATTTCAAAAATACCCCTTACGTTTAACACACTACACTACACCATGTCATGTCTTACCCGCACCCACCCTACCTACTTACCTACCCACCCACCCACTTCTAACCCACCTACCCCAACCCTACCTATGCTATCCCACCTACTCTTATCTACTACCCATCATACCTACCCCTACCTACCTAACTACCCACCCACCCATACCCACCTATCCTACCCTACCCCATCCCACACACCTCTAACCCACCTACTCTTACCCTACCTATGCTATCCAACCTACTCTTACCTACTACCCATCATACCTACCCCTACCTATCTACCTACTCACCCACCCATACCCACCCACCCTACCCTACCCCATCCTACCTTACCTCATCCCACCCACCTACCTATCCCTCATCCATCCCACCCCACCCAACCCACCTACCCTAACTACGCTATCCAACCTACTCTTACCTACTATCCACCATACCTCTCCATACCCACCTACCCTACCCTACCCTACCCTATCTATCTCATCCTATTCCTACTTTATATACTTATCCATCTCTACCCACCCACCCACCTCTACCCACCTACCTTAACTACGTTGTCCAACCTACTCTTACCTAATACCCACCATACCTACCCTTACCCACCTACGCATCCCTCATTCATCATACGTTACCCACCCAACCCACCTACCCTTACCCTACCTATCCTATCTAACCTACTCTCACCTACTACCCACCATATGTGAGACCCTCTGATTTCTCAAAGGTCTCAAGTCAAGGCCCAGTAGCAACGCATTATCAATCATGAAACTAAGATAAAATTTACAATTGCGGAAATAAAATTAATTACAAACAGAGACAGAATTTTAAGTAGCAAGGTACAAATATCTAGACTATTACATCAAATCACATAATATAAACTAGACCCGAACCCCAAAGCTCAATCATCAGCTAAGTACCAAGGTGTTGGAACAGGTTCTAATGTACTTCAAGCTCTTTCAAGTCCCGACCTAAGAACTAGGTCCAGCCAATCCTTTGCCTTTACCTGAAAAATAATGCAACAACGGGGTAAGCTTAATTGCTTAGTGAGAATGTAGAATTTCACATTTAACATGCAATTATGAACGCGGAAGCACATGCACTGCACTCGGCTCATGCACGGCTCAGCTCTATATGCACCGCACTAGGCTCATGCACAGCTCAATCTCGAAGGGTCATTGGCCAATTAATGCTCTTTTGATGCGCGACTTTGCTCAGCTCCCAGTTATAAAACTGTTGTTGCTCTTGAGACTTTTACACAAATTCATAAGGAATGCTCGGATGATGATAAATCCATACACACGCATCATTAGTGGGGATCAGCCACGTACTGGGCTAGCTACCAGTAAAAGCTCTATATGGATATCATCGGAATGCTCAGCTCTAGCTACTCTCTGTGCTTTCATCACGTAAATCAGCACATCATAAGCCTAACATTAACCCAACACTGAGCAATAGTGATGGAGTTAAGCTTAACAATCGAATGACTCTATCAATGAAATAGATTCTGGTAGAATAAATGCTCAGCTCAACAAATCATAGTAAATATACTATGATAATATAAATCAATAAGCTCAAGATCAGAATGCCAATAAAATAAGGATCATGCAACAAAAGTCTCAATTCACATAATATGCAGTTAAAGTGAAATCTACAACTCACAGTTACTGGTTAATTGTACTTTCTGGCTCTGGCTCTGTTGCTCACAATCTGTAGTGGATAAGAACCACAATCTGACTTATGCCAGACTTTCAGTTGCTCATCATCTTGCTCGTTGCTCTATCTGTTATTAATATCATTTCTGATATTTATTAGCTCTTATATCATCTGAATAATATATATTCAGTGTTCATCATTTATGCTCAAGATTCATTCGTTGGTCTTTGATATCAAAATCTTATATTTTGATCATATTATCATCAATCTCTTAAATCTTATCAGAATCTTTCTATTCTTTGTCAGTAATAATCTCAAAGTCTTATAAAGTTACAATTCTGAAATCTGATCATTCATATTTATATAAGGAATTCTGTTGTTATATTTTGAATCATAAAAACCACATCCGGATTAGGACCATCCGAATTCGGATCATCCGGATTCGGTTCCGGATCATCCGAAATGGCATATCCGAAATGGTGTATTTGATCCGAATTAAGCACCATCCGAACTCGGATGAGTTCGGACCACCTTTCGTCCGAAATGGTACTTCATCCAAAATAGCCAAGATATCTGAATTTAAGTATTTTGTCCGAAGTACAGATCCGAAATGGGGCTACATCCGAATTCGGTCTCATCCGAATTCGGATCCCGAGTCTTCATAATTTTCCAGAAATTGTTCTTGGTGTTCATCTTTTATATTTACGGATTTTTCATAAAAATTCCCAAAATCCATTTTATCAACATGCAACTTAACATAAAGTTGTATTATCATTATTTGATTGATTTTATACTATTTTCCTTATCGATATCACACTATTATGACCAAGATCATCCAAAATATGATATTTTTGCCAAGAACACATTTTCATCAATAATTCCGATTTCATCACATTTTGGATGATCCAACCCATGATTTTAGTTTCTATCACTTTTATTATCTTAAATTCATTATAAACTAGTAAAATTTTACACATGCAACAACTAAATCTCATATTTTAATTCTTTGGTTTCGGTTTCACACAAAACCGAACCAAAATCTTAAAATCTTGAAATTTAATCAAGAATTACCTCTAAATCTTGTTGCTTGATGGTGATTGTTACTTCTTGTAACCTTCAATTGTCTTAAATCTTCATTTAATAGCAAAATTATGGAGTTCTTGAAGGAGTTGTGAAGAATCCGTGAGGTAGAGAGAGAGTAGAGAGAGAGAGTTAAAATCTTAATGATGTGTTAATTGATATTAATTGGAGATTTTATATATCATTTAATATATTTGTGTATTTAACCCACTAAACTTTTGTATCTTACATCTCTTTTAATTTACTCATCTTTAATAATTAATATCATATATATAATTTAAGTAAATAATTTCAAACTTAAATAACTTACATCATAAATAATATAATAAAATTACATTATTATCTCAAAATCAGATATAATAAGATTACATTATTGGTTCGATGGTCAGATATTAAGTTGGCTAAAAGTTGAGTTGTTACACCATACCTACCCTACCCACCCACCCACACATCCTACCCTACCAATGAATTATGAAATTGGATTCCAATTTCATTTATAGCCAACCAAACATGATTTGGATTCCAATTCCAATTACTTGCAGATTACAATTTCTTAACAGATTCCAATTCCTTTTAAAACATTCAGCGAACCAAACGCCACCTTAGTGTAATAAAATTCCTTTAGGGACGAAAACCATAATTTTAAGCAAACCATAGGGACTATTTATGTAAAACTCTTAAATACATGAACAGTAATTATTTTCTTATATATTTTTAAACTTTTATTATATTATATTATATTATAATTAATAAATTAGTAGAATATTAGATTTTGTTTGACTTGATTTGATTTAAATTTAAATGTATATTATAATATATTTGGATATATAATTTAAATTTCTTTATTATTTTTAAAACATATAAATGTCACGTGTCGATTCATGGTGATGACACGTGACTTCACAAGAAATAAACATAGTTACTCTTTTAATAGAATTTTTAGATAGATTATAAATTATTAATAGTAGTAGCTATTAAATTTTTTATTTAAGTTACGTATCACATTTTCTACAAACTTGTTTTAACATGAAATCGTTCGATCAATTCTCATCATCTGGTTTTAAAATACATAAAACGTACGTAATAGGCAACTTTAAGAAATAAAAATTGTGCCATTTAGTTCAATCCTCATCATCTAGTTTTTCTACTTCAATTCGATTCCAATTATTGTTATGATAGTATGTACGCAGACGTACGATTTGATAATTACATATACGTACATATATGGAGACTTACAAGTACCTAAACGTACAATAACTATAATGTAAAAATCAGGTTACTAACATGTTTATGTACTTATAATTTAATAACAAAGAATCAGCTTTATAGTTAAATATAAAGGGTTTATTATTAAATAAAACCAACATGTGTTCACGTTTTAGCGTTTTCGTCTCTCCATGTTATTTTTTTTATAAAAGTCCTCAAGTTAATTATTTCTTTTTGGTTTAATGAAATTTCGACATTAGAACCCAGTTTCTCAGTTTTAAAAAAACCCGGTATATTAATTATAACTGAGTTCTAATATTCAAATTTCACTGAACCAAAAAAAAAAATTAACTTGAGGACTTTTATGAAAAAAAAATAACATTAAGGGATGAAAACGCAACAAATGTAAAAAGATGTTGGTTTTTTTGATAATAAACTCAAATATAAACATCAAAATGTAAAAACTAACAACCTATTTTACATAGATTTCTTCTATGTGACATGTAACAATATATTTGTTTTTCACTATGATACAACCAATATTGACGTATTTAATTCACTTTGTTTTTGTTGTTGTTGTTGTTGTTTTTGTTTTTTGTTTTTTTCTCATTTTTTGCGTGCCAAACACTATCTTGGGTTATTATAACTTTATGTTAACAATATATAACTTTTTATTATTTTTCATAAATTGATGATTGTTTACTCATATTTTCATAACATGTCAAATACTCATATATTACATGGGTAGAATTTTAAAGTTTTACTTAAAATATAAATATTTATTAAGATCTATAAAAATGTTGATCGATCAATGACAACCGCAAGATGGGAATGGAACGAAAGCGATGAGTTGGGTAAGCTTCCTAAGGGTGTGGCTTCTCTTCTCATTTGCAGGGCTAATCAGGGTACACACAACCAATTCCACGTGGCATCACTATTTCCGACTTTTATAACCCGATCATAATCTTAATTCAAAGAGTCAAACCTTAAATCCACATGTATAATCTTTGCCACGAGATTAGCGGCTTAGCGCTTCCGACTCCCTGCATGCTTTTTCTCATAAGGAGAGAGTCCGAGTGTGGTACGGAAGATTGGTCTGCTCCGCAAAGCTAATCACATCCAACTACATCCAGTAATCGCATATGTATGCAGGGGCGAATCTAAGATTTTTTTTTATTATCGGTGTCACTTTTTAAAAGTAAGTTAAATAGTTAGATATTTAAAATATTTACGGAAACGGATTGCCAACACAAAATTAACAAATAACAAGATTTTTATAATTACAAAAGTCTCAACTATCGCAGTTGCGATCGACAAAACAAGTATTAGCTTCAACAATTGATAAACCAAACGACACGAAAGATGCTTCCTAGTTCACCATTAATTAGCAAGCCCGTGGACTCCATTCAATTTAGATAATATTGGATCGTTTTTCACATCCTCAGTATTTGATAAATCATTAAAATCTTAGACATTTTTTTTACTAAAATTGAGTTTTTGTTTACTAAACTTATGATTTTCTTTACTAAAGTTAAACACTATTTGATAAATCAATAAAATTTAATTGCTTACGTTTGGATTTTTAATCGACTTATGTGTTAGTCCTGAAAAGAATCACAAGGTTAGAGATTTTTTTAAACATATTTAAGCACCTCCATAACCGATAAAACGATGATATCGATTAGGGGTTTTCAACCAATTAGACTGGTGTCTTCAACAAGGCTTGGGTCAGGGTTTTTTTTTTTTTTTTTTGGCTTTTTTAATCTTTTGGGTTGGTTCTTGAATCTTGTCTCTGTAATTTTTTTATTTCTATTGGGCTTATGTTTTTCTTTTAAGTTTTTATGATTAAACTCAGTAATATTTTAATAACTTTGGGTAACGAAATCAACAAATATAATTTAGATATGTATATAATACTTTTATAAAGTTTTCGTAGGTGTCACTCAAAAAAATCCTAGGTGTCACTCGAATTTTTGATAAATACGCAACTAAGTATTTTAAAAATTTATAGGTGTCGAGTGACACCCACAGCCTTTCATTACATCCGCCCCTGTCTGTATGATGTGGTTTTAGGAGTAGACATGTAAACTCGATAGTATGTGCCCTAGCCACCCAAGCCTATTAGTCGCTTATTTAAATCCCCATAATCATAGGTATTGGGAATCGTTTGGCATAACGTCTAATGCAAGTCGTGTGGCTCTGGAATTAGGTGCCCTAATTTTCGGATATGCATTTGTGTCCGCGCGGATAGGCATTGGAGTAAAACCACAAACAATCTTGTCATCACTTTAAACACTCCTCCTTATAAACCCACTTTGGTTTCCATCTTCCTTCCTATGTGGGACTCAAGTTCTCCCACTAGAAGGTTTTTCATTCATTCCAAACACCAATATTTGAGCATCAGTATCTCATTAATCTTAGCTCCGTTTTGGACGTTCTTTATATCATTGGAATCCTCTCTTCAAGGAGAATACAAACTCACAAAATATTAATTATATATTTCACAATTATATATAATTATATTTGGTCCAAAAAACATGGAAAATACATTTTTTTCCAGCACTTACACTATTGTAGCTATTAAATTCTGGCCCCATTAAAAAAAATTTCTGGGTCCGCCATTGTCTGGAACACTGGCTATCACCACCTCTTTCAAGCAACCATCGATCATAAAATCGAAACTCGTAATGACGCTGATAAGTTCGATATATAGTTTGTGTATCTCATCTTCAAACACCCAAATTGATGGTAACAACTTCTCAAATCAAGTTTCAAAAAATTCTAAGTAATTATCGTTTTTTAGATTCCGGTTAATTATTCATTGGTTCAGTTAGATTAGAAATAGATTCGATTTGAATTTAACTTAGATTTAGTAAATGACATGTAACAAAAAATATGATGACCCATTCACACGTAACGAAATTAAGAGAAAGGTTAACATGTGATAGTTTTTATTTATTTTTTTGAACAACAATTATTATAAAAATAATTATTTATTTATTTTACCCTATTTGTAGATTTTTATTACTATTATTTTTATAAAGAATATATGAATTTTTTAAAATCCGTTGTATCTATCTATACTATTAAAAGAGTAACTATACTCAATTCTGGTGAAGCCACGTGTCATCACCATGAATCGACACGTGGCATTTATAGATTTTAAATATAATAAAGGAATTTAAATTATATCTATCCAAATCTAATATAATCCGCTTTTGAATTCAAATCAAATCAAATAAAATCTAATACTCTACTAACTGATTAATTATAATATAATATAATAAATGTTTTAAAAAATATAAGAAAATAATATTATTCATATATATCTACAAATATATAAAATTAATAGATTATAATAAATAATAATATCATTCTTATATACTTTTTGTTTAAAAAAATAATATTTATACATTACCTTTTAATTTATTATATTTTATATATATTAAAAATATCCGCGTAATACGCGGGTAATAAACTAGTAATACAATAGAAAAAAAAAACCTCGTTGTATATGTTGGTCACTTACAAGCTGAGTTGTCAAAACTGTCATGACGTGAGTGTCAAATCATTAAAACATGCATGTGATCATATTGCACAATGTTGAATTATAATTGATGCACCAAATGTGTTACAAATTACCGATAAAGGTAACATAAAACTTTAAAATTGACAATAAGATAATATAAAATTTTTTAGGCCAAAAAAAGATAACGTAAAGTTTAAATTTGATAAAAAAGAATACTGAAGATCAATTAAGAAAGTAAATTATTAATTTTATGCTTCCTTTTTGATAAAAAAAATAATAATACTTGATTATTTTTCTTTACCTAAAATTTGAATTTTATGTCATTTCTTGACCAAAATAGAATTTAACATTACCTTTCTCGGTAAAAAAAATTTTACGATACCTTTATTGTAAAATTTTGTATTTTATATTAACTTTTTGGTAATTTTCAAGCCTATTATGAAAAATAACATTGCGTTTTTATAATTTTTTGTGTTTTCGTTCTTTTATATTATTTTTTCCTAGTAAAGTCATCAAGTTAATTTTTCTTTTTGATTTACTGAAATTTGTCTATTATAATCTAATTTTTCAGTTTTTAAAACCCGCTTTACTAATTTAACTAGGTTCTAATAGTTAAATTTCACAAAACTATTCTTTTTTAATTTGATGACTTTTCTTTAAAAAAAAACATTACGGGAGAAAAACACAAAATTGTAAAAATATGTTGGTTTTTCTAATAATAAACCCTAAATATAATATAAAATCAACTTTTTTATATATTCTTTTCAACTTTCTTTTTTAAATAATTTCTTACCTAGACCACCAAATCAACTTTTAGAAAAGAGACATTTGCGCAAAAAAGCTTAAAGTTAAATCATTTTTGTGATTAAAACTTATAAACATTATTTATTGCACAAAAAACCTCTAGCCGGTAAAATCTTCTGAAATTAGGACGTTACCGGTTATAATAGGTTGTTATGCTTACATGGTACACACGTGGCATCCACATGGCAAACCCGACTTACGTGGCGCCTACGTGGCAGTACATGTATAATTTTTAAACTGAATTTTTGCATAAAAAATCCCGAAGTTGGTGACTTTTTCGATTAAAACTCTTCACTATTTTTTTCTCACCTATAACCAACGATCATATTTACATCTTCTCTTGTCCTCTACCTCCTCCAACTCCGATTACTTTATCCTCTTTATGTTCAATGTTGTTTATTTTAAATATGTGTGTTTGATTAACTTTTTTCGCTTAATCTTGAATTCAACTTCAATTGTGTCGATGGAATCGATTTCGTTTTTTGTTCATGAGTTGCGTCTTTTAGTTCAGTTTTATGTTCAATTTCGTTTATTTATGTTCCATTTTAGCTTCAGAAGAAGATCAACGGAAGCCATGAGGCTCGCTAGATCCTAGAGGGTGGAGGTTTCATTGGGAAACGAATTCTTTGTTTAATAAATATCCATGTCATCAAAATACAGTCGGTGAAAAAAACTCAATTTTAATTATTTTTGTTGGTTGGAGGTTTTTTATCCAATAAAAAATGATTTTGAGTTTTAATTGAAAAAACTAAATAAGTTGAGGGTTTTTTACGTAAAAATCTATTTAAAAATTTTACATGTTATCAAGTTGCAACCGGTTAAATCGGTTGCAAGTCAAATTTTTTGAAAAAACCCTAAATGTAAAAAATTTTAACCAGTTGGAGGTTTTTTGTGCAATGAAAAATTGTTGGGGGTTTTAATCGTAAAAATGATCCAACGTAGGTTTTTTTGCGCAATTTCCCCTTTAAAAAATCATGAAATTTTATCCCTCTTTATGGCACGACATGCACCATTTTATTTGGTATTTTTTTAGGTTTATTATGAAAAAAACCAACATGTTTTTGCGTTTTTTATGTTTTCGTCCCTTATTGTTATTTTTTTTTCATAAAAGTCCCCAAGTTAATTTTTTCTTTTTGGTTTAGCAAAATTTGGACATTAGACCCCGGTTATAATTAGTGAACCGGGTTTTTAAAAACTGAAAACCGGGTTCTAATGTCCAAATTTCACTAAACCAAAAAGAAAAAATTAGTTTGAGGACTTTTATAGAAAAAAATAATATCGAGGGACGAATACATAAAAACATGAAAATATGTTGGTTTTTTTTCATTACAAACCCCTTTTTTGTTAATATTAAAAGATTTTTTTTTGAATTATAATTAGGGATGGCAACGGGGCGGGTTCGGGGCGGGGAATGTAAATACCATCCCCGTTTAAAAAACCGCGGGGACTAAACGGGGATCCCCATCGGGTACGCGGGGAAACCCGCGGGGAATCGGGTAACCCATTTATAAATCAATGATATAAAATTTAATCACGTGGTTCATAATTTAAGCTTAAAACGTCCATGTATGTTAAAATTTCAATACTAATATTAAATTAAATTTGTAATACCTATCAAATGATAACGGAAAAAACATTATTTCATTAAATTATATGTAAATAAATAAGTTTTTTAAAATATGCGTAATAATTTTTATGTATAATATATATAAAATAGATAAAATTATTCATCTTTTATATATAATATATATACAATATAAATAACATGTTGCTATTAAAAGTAATCGGGATATTCGGGGATTTAAACGGGTTATGTAATCGGGTATACGGGGCGGGTATTAACCATACCATACCCGTCCCGTCCCCCGTTTAACTTCATCGGGTTCGTGGAAACCCGCCCCATTTAGATCGGTTTTCGGTTTTCCCCGTCGGGTTCGGTTTTTATTGCCATCCCTAATTATAATTGATATTATGATTGATTAATAGTGATGATCTGGTATGCTAAGAGCAAAGGGTGTGGTCAAGCCGCTGCCCAAGCGGCCTTGCCACGGCGGATGCATCCCGGCGGCTACATCGCCCCCACCTTGCGGCCCCGCGTTTTTCCGACCCCGCCCGGCCTCCCTTCCCCGCTCCACCTCGCTTCTCCCTTCTTCTTCCCCCTTCTTTTCCTTTTTTTCGTTCGTACAGTTTCGTATTTTTTTTTAATGTTCATTCGTAATTTTAATTTTTATTTATTGTTATGTATTTTTTTTATTTTAATTGGGTAATTTTTAATGTTTAGTTTATGTAATAGTTTTTAAATATTTATGTAATTAATTATTTTAGTTCTAATAATTGTTTTGTTAGTTAAAATGAATTTATTTAAAAAAAATTAAGAAAGATGGAAAGGTATAGAAAGATGAGTATTTCCACCTTAGAAAGATGGGAAAAGGTGGAGAGAGAAAAGCTGATGTGACGCTGACGTGTACAGAAAGATGGATTTCGGGAAGACAACCACACCCTTCACTCTAAAAGGAGGTGTACGTGAGTAGTAAAAGCCTAAAAGATGATGCCAATAGCAACACCTAATGTAACACCCTCCCCGATCCCGGAAATGCCACGTCATTACAATACACAGGTGGCAGCATCGCAATGCTCTATTAAACACATGTCACAGGATAAACAGAATTCACTGATAATTTAAAACTTTTACATAAACACTGTTAACATATAATCCACTAATCACATAAGCTGAACTGTACAGTTCGCTACACGAAACTAGCACAAAGCCTTCCAGATAATCCCTGCTCCCAGATCTACAAGCACAGCTACTATCCCGCCACTGATACCCTGAACATGGTAGACTCGAATACGTAAGCTCGGAAGCTCGTGAGTACTCGAGGGTTAGACTCTGCACAGTAAACACATAGCATGCGAACACGTAGCACATACACACAACACAAGCTCAATCTCTGTCTCTGGCAATCAGCAGTATAAAGCAGGTATGAACACTCAGCATGAGATCCAAAGCCCTGCACACAGTATCACTGAAGGGGACTCCTCCCCAGCTAACGACCGTACGCACCGGTGGTTAGCCACAACCCTGTAGCACGGGCGCGAACCGGCTACAGGCCCTGCCGTGTATACACGCTCCAAGGACTGTTAGGGACAGTCAACCCGCGCGATCACGCATCGCGAATCACCGTCCTTATGGAACTCATCACGGACCCCCGGACTGGATCTCACCTCATGCACACATATAACACATATGTGGGAAATAGAATCATACCTGGCGCCCACGTCCCTGTCTCATTCACAATACACAATATACACATATACAAGGCTAACTGCACGATCATGACTCGGAAAACAGTCCCGCGGTTTAGAAAAGAACTCGGGTACTCACTAATCCCGGAATCTCTGACTCGGCTCGATTCGCTGACTCGTCCCTGAAATTACACACGGATCCCACTTGTTAATACAAATCCCACGAACACATATCGCAAACTCATAATGAACATAAACCCGACTCAAACTCAAAACGACCCAACGGTACCCCGGAAACTTAATTCAACCCAACTCAACAATCTCAAATAAAATCCAACACAATTATCACAATTAAACTAAACCCGAAACATATTCCCGAACAGACAATCGATCCCCGAAACTCTTTTACGGGATCCCTATCGAGACCCAAAATCCCAAATAATTCAATCCAACAATATCCCGAAGGGCTCCGACTAATTAACGACCCACAACTCTTTTATAAAACTAAACCAAGATTCTCTAGCAGACTGATTTACGCACCGCGCTTTTCCCATTTGCGCGCCGCGCTTTTGCCAGACAGCAGCAGATTTGACCTTCGAACTCCATAGCCGAACCAGAGGACTCACAACCCCCATACTCGATTTTAAGCAGTAAACGACATACAATTTCACACATAATGACCCATAAACCATAGAAACCACAATCCTCAACATATCACATGAATTCCTCAAAGTTTAGCTACCAAAAATCACAAAACTTTACCTTTGAAGCTTCAAGGAGATAAAGGGGAAGAGGATGATGAAGATGACTTGCAATCCCTCACTCAATTTGCAAGGATTCTCAGCTGGATCTCCAAGAAAGCACACACACATACACTTTAAGTTCTGAGATTTGGATAAGGGAAAGGAAAAGAAAGCTCACCCATATATACGTCTTTATCCATATCCGGATCCGAACCCATTAACCCGGACCCGATATCACTTTTTCGCAATTTATATCAAATTGACCCATTTAACTCCACGAACTCAAGCAGATAATAAATCCGCTAATTATTAGCTCGGAGACACGTAACTCATAACCCGACACGTATCAATCCACTACTCGGGATCTCATTGGTCTAACACGAAATTAATTATTTAAATATCCACTAAAATAATTACACACAATTATCTCAAAAATGGGATGTTACAAATCCTCCCCTCTTAAAAAGATTCCGTCCCCGGAATCTATCGCAAGCCCATTCGCAATTACACATCTCTAAATCAAATCCCCGAAAATGTTGGCTCACAATTCTCGACATCATCAACAACTCTTGATAAATTCGCATTTGAACTCGGATTGGCACAATCATCACTAATACACGTCTCTATTTCAACTTTTAAAACAAGTCGACTCCCTCGAATCTTTAACTCAATTAGACAATCCACTAATAGCTCAATTAAATCCCCTAATTCACATATCGGCAACTGATAAATCCTCTATTCACAGAATCTTCACGTGGCGTCACTTCATAAGCCACTCAATCCGCATATGATCTCAATCCATCGGTTTTCACTCTCCCTCATCACATACCCGCATAACTCTGTATAGATTATCCACTAACACAACACATAAAGACATCTCCATCGAATCACTAAACGCAAGCTCATAAACATGGTCAAACTCATAAAAAGATTAAATCCACTCTCAATATACTAATCCACTATCACAACAAAATTCTCAACTCTTTTCACCACAACTGATAAACACATCTCATAATACGCAATATCATAGATATGGATAGCACACACAAGAATTTAAATCCACTATCAATATGATAATCCACTAGCACATCACAACAAATTCGCAATAAATACTCGCATGGCTCACATAACTCAACAGGATTAATCCATCCAACATAGCACAATGCCCAATCCCAGAACTCTGATAACCCATCTTACCACGATATATCTCACTCTCACACACATACCCAGATATAACAATCCCATATAACCCATTCACAACCCTTCCACATCTCTATCACTGAACCACATAATTACAGACATAACAGAACAGTCACACGCAACAGAACACATACACTTATCGCAGACATAACCCAATGACCCGCCCCACAATCGACACATACTCAAAGCAAGCTCAGAAGGACATACCCGAAACCATATCAGCATCATCTCGAGCTGCCTCTGTAGTCGCCTGAAATACCCGACCTCGCGCCCGAGAGTCATGACGACCGGATGACGACGGCTCAGCTCTAGCCCCACTGGAACTCGCACCCTGCACCGCTGATCCCAACTCTGGACAGTCTCGCACCCTGTGCCCCGGCCTCCCACAACGGAAGCACAATGGCTCTGGAACTGTACACGTGGCGGCAGCATGCCCACGCTGGCCGCATCGATAACACCTAGGCACGCACGGCCCACTATGGCGACGGTTGCATCTCAAGCACTCTCGATCTCCAGCTGAACTGTCTCCCCTATCGCCCCCATCTCGAGGCCTCTGCCCTACGCTGCTCTGACTCTGCTCTGTATATCTCGAACTCCGCCTCTGACTCTGACTATCTGATTGCTGGCTCCGCCCCGGTCCACTCAACCTCTGTTCCATGTCTCTGTCTCTGTCTCTATCTCGTCTATCTCTCGGACTCTGACCCGAACGTCGCTCCCTGGAATCGTCTCTAGAATGCCTCCGATCTCTCGAGGACCGCTCAGGAGTCCTCGCACGTTGATGCTGAGAAGATGGCTCCTCCCTCTGCTTGGCTATCTCCCGCTCCCTTATGCGGGCCATCTCCAATGCTCTGGCAAATGTAGGCATCTCGTGCATCCCAACGAACTCTCTGATGTCAGCTCGCAGTCCATCAACGAATGCATCAACCTTTCGCTGCTCGGTGGCGATGTGGTGAGTCGCAAACTGGGAGTACTCATTGAACCGGTCTACATACTGCTGCACCGTCATCTCTCCCTGCTGTAGATGTAGGAATCGCCGCTCCATCTCCCGCCTCTCGTCTCTAGGAATGTACTGCAGCTCGAACATGGCTCTAAACTGATCCCACGTCATCGCATACGCCGCGGAAGAAGTCATCGCTGACTCTATAGACTGCCACCACTGTGACGCCCCTCCCCTCAACAGATAGGTCGCATAACCGACCATATCTCTCGGCTCCACGTGCGCAACTCTAAAGGCAGCCTCCACCTCACGCTCCCATGCCATAGCCATCCCTGGCTCACCCCCGCCTCTAAACTCTGGCGGGTTCCCGGTCATGAAATCCTTAAACGAACCCCCTCGACGAGACATAGATGAAGAAGCACCCGTACCCGTATCCTGACCACCCCCAGCACGTGGTCCCATACCCTGATCCTGTTCCCGCTCCTGCTCTCTCTGCTGCCTGTAAAACTCTGTCAATACCCCCAGAAGCTCTGACTTGCGAATGAACTCGTCCTCTGGCAGCTTACCCGCGCCAGATCCCTCGCCCTGATCTGCCATAACTATCTGCACAAACCAAAACAATTGAGAACCATAGATAGGTCACCCAGCGTTATACACTAAGCCACGTTAGTTAATTCCACCAAAATTAATCGCAATGGATCCCCCATGGATCGAAACAAGGTTTAAGTTAAGCATCCACTAATTGATACTCAGACTTCAAACCACAAGCTCTGATACCATGCTGTAACACCCTCCCCGATCCCGGAAATGCCACGTCATTACAATACACAGGTGGCAGCATCGCAATGCTCTATTAAACACATGTCACAGGATAAACAGAATTCACTGATAATTTAAAACTTTTACATAAACACTGTTAACATATAATCCACTAATCACATAAGCTGAACTGTACAGTTCGCTACACGAAACTAGCACAAAGCCTTCCAGATAATCCCTGCTCCCAGATCTACAAGCACAGCTACTAATCCCGCCACTGATACCCTGAACATGGTAGACTCGAATACGTAAGCTCGGAAGCTCGTGAGTACTCGAGGGTTAGACTCTGCACAGTAAACACATAGCATGCGAACACGTAGCACATACACACAACACAAGCTCAATCTCTGTCTCTGGCAATCAGCAGTATAAAGCAGGTATGAACACTCAGCATGAGATCCGAAGCCCTGCACACAGTATCACTGAAGGGGACTCCTCCCCAGCTAACGACCGTACGCACCGGTGGTTAGCCACAACCCTGTAGCACGGGCGCGAACCGGCTACAGGCCCTGCCGTGTATACACGCTCCAAGGACTGTTAGGGACAGTCAACCCGCGCGATCACGCATCGCGAATCACCGTCTGTATGGAACTCATCACGGACCCCCGGACTGGATCTCATCTCATGCACACATATAACACATATGTGGGAAATAGAATCATACCTGGCGCCCACGTCCCTGTCTCATTCACAATACACAATATACACATATACAAGGCTAACTGCACAATCATGACTCGGAAAACAGTCCCGCGGTTTAGAAAAGAACTCGGGTACTCACCTGGTCGACTCACTAATCCCGGAATCTCTGACTCGGCTCGATTCGCTGACTCGTCCCTGAAATTACACACGGATCCCACTTGTTAATACAAATCCCACGAATACATATCGCAAACTCATAATGAACATAAACCCGACTCAAACTCAAAACGACCCAACGGTACCCCGGAAACTTAATTCAAACCCAACTCAACAATCTCAAATAAAATCCAACACAATTATCACAATTAAACTAAACCCGAAACATATTCCCGAACGGACAATCGATCCCCGAAACTCTTTTACGGGATCCCTATCGAGACCCAAAATCCCAAATAATTCAATCCAACAATATCCCGAAGGGCTCCGACTAATTAACGACCCACAACTCTTTTATAAAACTAAACCAAGATTCTCTAGCAGACTGATTTACGCGCCACGCTTTTGCCAGACAGCAGCAGATTTGACCTTCGAACTCCATAGCCGAACCAGAGGACTCACAACCCCCATACTCGATTTTAAGCAGTAAAAGATATACAATTTCACACATAATGACCCATAAACCATAGAAACCACAATCCTCAACATATCACATGAATTCCTCAAAGTTTAGCTACCAAAAATCACAAAACTTTACCTTTGAAGCTTCAAGGAGATAAAGGGGAAGAGGATGATGAAGATGACTTGCAATCCCTCACTCAATTTGCAAGGATTCTCAGGTGGATCTCCAGGAAAGCACACACACACATACACTTTAAGTTCTGAGATTTGGATAAGGGAAAGGAAAAGAAAGCTCACCCATATATACGTCTTTATCCATATCCGGATCCGAACCCATTAACCCGGACCCGATATCACTTTTTCGCAATTTATATCAAATTGACCCATTTAACTCCACGAACTCAAGGAGATAATTAATCCGCTAATTATTAGCTCGGAGACACGTAACTCATAACCCGACACGTATCAATCCACTACTCGGAATCTCATTGGTCCAACACGAAATTAATTATTTAAATATCCACTAAAATAATTACACACAATTATCTCGAAAATGGGATGTTACACCTAATAGCATCACATGATGTTTGTTGTATTAACATAATGGTGCTACTTCATACACCATACTCCACAACAATTATTTTTAGGTCAATTAACATACCATCACTTTCAATGAAAAAGAGGAACCATACACCCAATCATAAACAACAATTTAGTTAAATTATATGTCAAAATATAAGACATGGTGTATGAGAAATTAATGTATGGTGTATAAAGAAAAAGCCTACTAATAAGACACCCTTAATAGGGTATAATTATTATTTTATCTCTCCTCCTTTCCCTAGACATTAATGAATAGAATTTAGTTGGTGGGTGTTTATTGGTTGATACTTGGAGTGTGTAACTATTGTCTAAATTCTTGGCCCAAAGTTAATTAAAAGCAATCAATTAAAGAAAACAGTCAAAATTCAAATTCCAATGAGAAATCGAATACAATAAAAATGGCAATTTCTTAGAAATTTTAGGTCAACTTATTACTTCAGCTAAATAAATCTCTTTGTGAGAATTTTAATGTAATTTCTTTAATAAGCTCCGACCACTTCGACAGAATTTCTGACGACTCCGATAGAACTTCCGGCGACTTCAACCTGGACATTAAAGCAGAAGTATTAAAATCAAACCCCTTTTATTTAAACCAAATACAAAGTTTTTTTATTCAAATTTAAAATTTCTTTTTCTATAAAAATAATCCCACCCCAACTGTAAAAATAATCTCACCCCAATCGGATAATCCGAAAATGAACACTCTACTCTAACCCTGCAAGGTTTAATGATAATTGTTAAAGCGGATTAAGAATGATTTAAAATTTCTTTGTCAGCTCTCACTTTATAAGGGGGCTTTTTTGTTGAACTTTTAGGCGGCGTTTGGTTTGTGTGATTTCAAAGAAACTGGTAAGATTTTCATTTGAAAAGGAAAATCCTTCTCTTATCATGCTTGGCAAAAAAAAAAAGATGGATTTCATTTTCCTTTTACATTTCACATCCTTCTTTTTAAAGTTTTAAAATTCTTTCCTACCCCATATTATTTTATAATATCATATTTTTACATTTAAAATTTCTAACCAAATAACAATATATCCTTATTTTCAACCAAACCACCACCTACCTATACCTATTGACCCTACCCCACCCTACCCTAGCAACACCTACCCCATCCCACCCGACCCCATCACATCACATCACATCCCACCTCACCCACCTTACCCTAACTACATACACCCAACAATGATAACTATCTAACACTACCTACCTACACCAATCCATTGTAGGATACTCTACTGTACCTAGCCACCCATCCCTACCTACCATACCAAACCACCCTTCCCATCCCCACCCCAACCTAACTAGACATCGTATATTACTCTCACCCATCATACCTCACCTATATCTACATATACATACGCATCCCATACTACCCCTTCTCACCCAACACTACCCACCCCATCCTTACCAACCATACCTACCCAACTACCTAACCCTGACACATCTCACACCAAATACACTTTGTATTCTACTCTCACACATCCTACCTTACCCACATCTAACTATACACACCCTACCCACCTCTACCTACCATTGTTACGCTACCTACCTACCACCCTATCCATACCTATGGACCTTACCCATTTTTTAAGATACTCTACCTTACTTCTTGTATGCCTACCTGATTTACCCATGTCATTTTGACACATTTGCAAATAAACAAGATTTTATAGATAATTGAATTTGAAATCCTGCAAACCAAACACATTACATGATTCAAATTCTGTCACAATTGAATCTTGTCATTTTCAAATTTTGTCATATTTAAAATCCTGATATATCAAAATCAAGTAATCCAAACGCTACCTTACTCTTTAAAGCCAGAGGCGTCTTTTAGGGTGTGAGAAAGGCTCGACCGCACAGGGCCCCCAATTTCGTAGGGCCTTACAGTCATAATAAAATCTAAATTTAGACTAATAAAAATTTTCTGTATTTGACATGTACACATTATGGATCCGTGTATTAAAATGGAATTAATGTCAAATTCAATTTGATTCATATTACTTATTTTAATTTCTCATTAATCAGTCTTTTTGTTATTCACGACCTCTACTTTACCTATTAAAATTGAGTCACAAGATGACCAATTTACTATTTAAGGGACTATGTTGTAATCACAAACACAAGGTCTCTGAAATCCATGAGATGACCCTGTTTAAAGCGAAGTGCAACATTTTATTCAAGCCACACCTCCTTTTCGTTCTAGGTTTTTCTATGATTTTTCTTTCCTAATTCTTATCACGAAGAAGAAAGACTTTTTTATTTGACCTAATTATGAATTCATGATCATTGTTTTTGTCAGTAAGTAAGCAAATGATTGGTACAATTGATTATATTGATTAATTATTTAATCTAAACATGGAATTTAATTAAACATAACTAATTACATAATTACGTGGGTCATAATAGTCCAATTTTTTAAAAATAATTGATCCTGTTACAACAACATTGGTTTTACTTTTTATCAAAATGTTTCATCGTTATTTTACGTATATTAAAAAAGTATATAAAGATAATAATAATGTTGGATAATTAATTTTGCAACAACCTCGGATGACTCCACAATGCCATGTAAATGACACCTCCACAGGAATGTAATATAATAAGCCCTAATTGATCCCAATGCAAACACATGGAAACATCGGTAATTTAAAACTTTAATTAACATCGTAAATCATGGAAATCCCTGGTTACGTTACACAAATTCCGAAGTATATATATATACACAATCGCCAAAATATAACTACCTCTAAGAAATGTAGCTAACTCCTCAAACTCTGAAGATGTAAACCTACTTGGGTCCAGCAGGCCTACTAGAACTCTGGTCACCTGAGATACACACATTTAAAACACACGGTCATCTAACGCTGGTGAGAATGCAAGTGTTAGTAATATGATTATGAAAACTCAGTAAAAAAATAATAAACTCAGAAGAAAAGTGTTCAATGTTTTCTACTAAACAAGTATATGAGATCCCACAAGATAGCTCAGAATAGGTACTCAACTCGTGTGCATGAATCCACATACCCAAATCCCTAGACCGCATAAAGCGGTCGTCAGGAACTCAAAAGGGAATCGGGAGCGACCCGACCCCTGCCCAGCCGAGCGGTTAATATCTCGGTAGCTCATGTGTTCCAAATATCATATAATAAAACACAATTCACAAGAAAGCTCAATAATAAATGCATGATAACGTCTTAGTATAAAACTCAGATAAAGCTCATAGTAATCTCGTAAGATTGCTCAGTAAAAAGATCATACAAGTATTAAATAAATAATCGTACAAATATCTCAAAAAACATGCAAACTAACCTGACCTTAAAGTCTCACTCATCAAGTCTCAGTTTTCTGCCCGTATCCGAACCCTATCAACTCGAGACCATGGAATCACAATATAATATCTAGATATCACAATCACAGCTCATTAACTCTATACACAGTTCCCAAGTAACACACAAACCCGGATATCCAAACACATGACTTGCGCGTAACCCAATTCAACCTCATTTGTTGTTGATTTGGAATGAAAAATAGTAAGGGAAGCAAGCACATAAGTGAGCAATATATATACGTTTTGGTTATAACTCGGTCCGACACCCAATACCCGATCCCGTTATCATATCATAAAATACAAGTTTATATCATCGGGTTCCAAATTAATTAATAATCACTAAGATTATAATCTTTTATAAAAGCTTAATCCCATAACCCGATTAACTCAAAATCTCATCACGTGACGGATCCACGTATAACTCAATAATTCGTTCAACTCAATAATAATATTTAAATCAACCCACTGAAATAATTCCACGTACCTTACCCAAAATTGGGATGTTTCAAATAAATGTTAAAATAAAATTTGAATGAGTACCATATACAATAGTAAATCTTTTAACTTCATACAATTATTATTATTTTGATATTATCGATTGAATTTAAGAAAATGATACCTGATTATGCTCTTTTATGAAAATAAAAACATTTAAATTTAAAAACGAAAAATTAACAGAAGAAATAAATAAAGTTTAATATGATAATTAAAAGTCAATGTAAGTATATGCTTTTCTCTACTAATGTAAACTGTATAAATGTATTAAAATAATAATTTCAAAGATGTCATAATAATTTTTAATAGAAAAACTCATACAATCCATTAAACTTTTTACTCGGATATTTTTATAAAATATATATTTTTTACAATGTAAATATATGTGATGATATAGATTCATTTACTTAAGTTATAGGAATATAGTCCTTAATAATTTTGCATTGTTTGTTATGCATCATTTACAATAGTTGTGATTGTGCCACGTGAACAGGATATCGAAAAAATCTGAATTTCAATGGCTTAAAACATGCCACGTCAAGATTTAATCGAAATTTTCTTATTTTTTATGGTTGAGATCAATTCATGTTCTGATCACATGGTTATAATTATACTATGTGAGCAGATTTTATCTTTGCTCCGTCGGCAATAAATATATATAATTATACGACCTGTGTAAATTTATAGGAATATCATAAGGGTTTACGTCGTATGATACCAATGTATCCTTTTAAATTAACTGATATGATACATAAAGTTTTTTTCCTTACAAATATAGTACAATTATTTTAACTTTTCATTCTAGTAAAGGTATTCATGCAATAGAGTTCATTACTTCAGTTTTTCACACCAGTTCAATGTATTAATGTAATATATTGGAATGGAAAACTTTTTTTTTTTTTTGAAAGGCAAAATGTATTAAACTTCTCGGAAAATTATGACTCCAAGATGGAGACACAAATTTAGTCACAACCATACAACAGGAGATTAAAACTAAGAAACGTACATAAACGGGTTATTTGACCAAGCTGACCAATTAATCTTTGACGAAAGATTCCGATTTTTTATCCAAAGACCCGCCATTCTTTGAACCCAAGGGAATGGGTCTTCCTCCAAAACTTTACTTCGATCCTCCGCAGATGCATATAAGATTTTATTTCGCCAATTCCATATGACCCACCAAGAAACCATTATAACACTTTTGAAAAGAATGTTACAGCCTCTCTTGTCCTTCATGAAGGAATCAAATGCGATAAAGGAGTCGAACGAATCAATCAAATCACTTGTCACTTCCCACCAACTCCAAATTTTTCTCCAAAGAATAACCACTTTTGAACACTTAAGAAAACAGTGATCCACATCTTCAGGTTCCGAATTACAAAATAAACATAAAGGAGAATCTAACACAATACCTTTCTTAGCCAAATTGGATTTCGTAGGAAGAGCATTGATTAAAATCCGCCAAGAAAGAATGTTTACCTTGATTGGTATTAAAGAACTCCAAACCTTCTTAACATTACCATCCAACGCTCCTGGAAAGTTCTTCATCAACATTTCTGAGAGACTTCGGACTGAAAATTCACCCTTTTTATCCAAAGTCCAATGGATTGTATCCTTTCCAGCTTTAAGCAATTCCATTGACCTTAACTTTGATTCTAAAACAATGAGTTCCTCAGCAGCTCTTCCTCTAATTTGAGATCTCCACTCCCATAATCCATTACCAATATTGTCTTGAATGATCCACCTGTCCCTAAAACAAACATCTTTCACAGTTTCAAGCGCATAAAGCCTAGGGAACAATAGCTTTAAATTATCCTCCGACGGGTGGAAATTGATATTCCAGAAAGCTGTAGTAGAATTCACCGCAATTTTTTTGATAAACGCCGCCTTCAATCCTATTCCCATCCCTTCGATTATATTATTCACACTACTGATACTCTGCCATGTACTCTTCCCCATTCTAATGCTCCAACCATTCTGCCCGTATAAGCTGACAATCACGTCACGCCAAAGAGAAGAATCATCAGATTCAAATCTCCATAACCATTTCGCTAATAAAGAAAGGTTTTTGACTTTTAAACTTTGAATCCCCAAACCCCCATTCTCCTTCGCAGCCATGATCTTTTTCCAAGCAACCCAATTAATTTTTCTTTCCCCATTATTAAAACCCCAGAAAAAACGTCTTCTTATAGCTTCTAATTTCTTTATAACCTCAGCAGGAGCCTTGAACAAGGAAAAGAAATAAAGAGGCAGAGCAGACAACACTGCGTTGATTAGAGTAACCCGCCCCCCGATTGACATAGATCTAGCCTTCCACAAGTTTAATTTCTGATTAAACCTGTCAATTACACTATTCCAGTGACCACATCGTGCCATATTTGCTCCGACAGGAAGCCCAAGGTAATTGAAAGGGAAAAACCCAACAGAACATCCCAACCCAGCAGCTACCACATTAATCTCATTATCAGGGACCCCAATACCCATCAAGGAACTCTTAGACAGATTGATTTTTAGTCCCGACACATCATGAAAACAATCAAGAATTTTTGATAAGTTTTTGAGATTCCTTGAAGACCACTTACCAAAAAATAAAGCATCATCTGCAAATTGTAACAAGGATAGATTTCTGTCTTTCTGGACCAACTTAATACCATTATATAAACCTTCATCACAAGCGGACCGAACCATCATCTGCAAGGCCTCACCCACAATGAGGAACAAAAAAGGAGATAACGGATCCCCTTGACGCAGCCCACGATTCATTTTAAATTCTTTGGAAGGAGATCCATTAACGAGAATGGATACGGAAGCAGACCCGAGACATCCACCCATCCATTGCTGCCACTTTAAAGGGAAACCCATCTGATTCATAACCGAGAGAAGAAAATCCCAATTAACCGAGTCAAATGCTTTTTCCACATCCACCTTGAACAGGAGCATCTTCATATTAGTTTTTTTTGCATAAGAGACAATCTCATTTGCAATTAAAACACCATCCAATATTTGTCTTCCTTGAATGAAAGCCGATTGATTTGAGCTAATGAGTGAGTCAAGAACCTTTGCAAGCCGGTTGGCTAGCAACTTTGCAATTATTTTATAAACACAACCAATTAGACTTATGGGTCTAATTGGTTGTGTTTATAAAATAATTGCAACATATGTGTAAGTATTAAGTTCAATTATTATATCGATAAAAAAAAATATTATTATTGTGCAGTATAAACCCTATATCATAAATATAACCTTGTAGACGTTTTGTTCAACATTTTGACAGATCAAAACTTGAAAATCTCAACTCATAAATATTTAGGCTCCCAAATTGAACTTTTTAAGTTTCGCGACTACGTGATTGGCACAGTCTTACAAATATGGTTTCCATTGTGGCATTGATGGTTCGGTCCGGTTTGAATTTGTACGGTGGTCATCTTAAATCTTAGAAACGTAATTATTAGGCGTCGTTTGTCTTGCGGTATAAGATTTGAATGAATTGAAATTGAAAGTATAGTTACATGTCATTGTTATCGGTTGAATTATAAAATATACAATGGCGTTTAAGGTTGCTATAAGTATGTGATGTGCAATGTTAGTAATCTTCATTCCGTTACAAAAAGTTAGGAATCATAAATTATTTAATTCATAGATTTTGATCAAATGTAAACAAGATGATTTTCATTATTTAATACAAAAGTTCAGACATATTATAGATAAATTTGATCTTTTTTAAATTTCATTCGGTAAGCCAAACAATGGATATTATTATTTTTTTGAATGAAAGATCGACATGATGCATGGGTTAAGGACTTAAGGCCTATAGTAATACTAGTCCAGCCCAAGATTGCCACGTCGATGTCAATATATAAATATTTAATTTACTTACATTGATAACATGCAAAATTCATGAGTATCCAACTGTTTGGTTTATGAGTTTGTTAGATTTATTGGTTTGAAATTTTTTTATAATTAAATATATAACCCTCAAACCCATAAATTTTCATTATTTCAGATTATTATAAATTTAAAAAAGGGAAAATGGCATCAAATAGCTCTGAACTTTCGACTTTGTACACATTTATGTAGTGAACTTTTTTTTGTGCACATTTGGTAGTCAAAGTTTCAAAATTGTTCCAATTTGGTAGTTGGCGTACCTGTTAACCGGTTGCTTCCGGTTTCGATGCCTACGTGGACAATTTTTTAATGACGTGGCTACTCGTTTTTATATTATACCCGGTTTTATCTATGTAGCAACTCGTTTTTTAAAAATCACCTGGTTTTATTACCCGGTTATAAACCTGATTCTTACAAGTTGGATCGATCGTAAGAAAAATGAACCGGGTTTATAACCGGGTGATTTTAAAAAACGGGTTGCCACATAGATAAAACCGAGTATAATATAAAAACGAGTAGCACCACGTCATTAAAAACTGTCCACATAGGCATCGAAACCGGAAGCAACCGGTTAACAGGTACCAACTACCAAATTGGAACAATTTTGAAACTTTGACTACCAAATGTGCACAAAAAAAAGTTCACTACATGAATGTGTACAAAGTCGAAAGTTCAGAGCTATTTGATGTCATTTTCCCTTTAAAAAATAAACAAAGAACACATGAAATCAATTCTAAAAACTGTTTGAGTTCCAGAACAAATCCAAAAATACTACTCCCTCCGTCCCAATTTAAATGTCAATAATTCTATTTTAAATTGTTCCAAAATAAATGTCCACTTCCAAAAGTAGATTATAATAATTTATTATATTCCAATAATAACTTTATGTTTGTAATGTAGTTATCTTTTCCAAAATATGATTAAATACATAAATAAGGTAAAGTTGTCAAAGTATAAAAAAGAAACAATAATTACTCCCTTTTTTTAAACTGTGTGTTTTTGTCCGGTGGAAATTTAAATTGGGACGGAGAGAATATTAAATGATTAATAAATTGTCACTTCTTGCATTTTTCTTTGATTTGCCACTTGTTGTCTTCTCAATTTGCCATGTAACTTGTTAAAATCTAATTTAAAATTCAAACTAAATAAAATTAGTTATATTAAAATCTAACTTATCTAATTTAATATTCAATTTATTAAAAATTTATAAACTCTAATTTCTTATTAGTATTTTTTATATCGCTATAAATATTTTTTTTATATAAACAACCCATGTATATAACATAAAAATTCACGTTAAATATGAATCCAAAAAGATCAATTATTGATAACATTTATGACTCCATAAATTGATGTAACTTTGAGTTGATAATGTTTAGGTTTTTATGGTTTCTCATTTATTAATGATGTCATCTTTATATGTGTGTGGGGATGGGTTTAATGAAAACCCTCTATAGATCAGGAGATCTAAGAAAATCAATGTCCATTGAAAGGAAAAGTATGATGCATAAGTAGAAATGGATTGTGCATCACACAGTAAGGATTATACATCATGTGTGAAAGATCGTTCATCACTATCGGCTATCGCTTAATGCATCACATGGTGATCCAAGTCGAATCATGATGCATCACAGGGGAAAACATTGTGCATCACGAGGGAAGATAGTGCATCATGATCCCTGGATGCATCACTCTGTCGGTCCGAGTCGAGTTGGTCTAGCAGTCCGAACCGGTTCGGTTTTTGAATGGTTCGTTCAATCAAAGTCAATCCATCATTTTATGAAGATTGAATTGCTTAGATGGGAATTGAACACAAAACCTCAAACTCCATAGCCAACGTCTTACTCATTAAACTACAAAAAACTTTTATCATCAAATTTGTTAACTTAAGTTTTTAATAACAAAATTACCCTTTATTATTTTAACTTAATTAAACACCATACTAGACAGGGATTGAACCAATATCTCTCGTTTTATCGATCAATATCGAATTTTATTTTCCACTATGATGCACTATGCTCTTTGTTGTGATGCATTATGATTCTCTAAAGTTTTTTATGCACATTATAGTGCATCACAATGAAACTCTTAGGTGCCATTTAGATTGCATAAATTTAAAATGATGGATTCTAAAATGATTAGGAGGATGAGAGGATTATAAGAGAGGAAAAGTGGGGAATATGAAATGCTAAATGAAGCTAAATCCTTTCTTTTTAGTTTTTATCCAAACTATACATGGGATAAATCCTTCCGTTGAAGCTAAATCCTTCCTTTTTGTTATCAAAAGAAGCAAGTCAATAAATTTGACAACAAAAATGCTTTATAGCTCAATGGGTAATGTGATGGTCTTTAAAGTCAGAGGTTTTGGATTCGATGCACACCTACGTAATTTAATCATTTATTTTGTGAAGAAGCATTAGAAGGATGGATCGACTTCGACTGAACAAACCAGTTAAAACCTGTACCGCTTTACCGTCAGACCGATTTGACTCGGATTGATCACATGATGCAACAAGTGATTGTGATGCATAATCACCCGCATGATGCACTTGAATGCAACGACTCTCCTTATGGTGCACTAGATCTCCTTGTTGTGCATAATAGCTTTTCCGATGCACACCCTCGCAGTAGAGTCCCTTAGTTTTAAATATTACAAGTAGTTGCTTAAGATTTTTGTGGCTATGGTGGTGATGAGAATAAATGACGTTTGTTGCGGGTGGTTGAGATATATTGCTGACGAAGAACATTAAAAAAGATTATATTAAAATAATTTATAAGTATAATAATTATTATAAAATTAATGAAAAATTAATTTTTGGTGAAAAGTTTTGTCGAAAACAAAGGTTTACAGAAAACGTATTCAGATTCATTATTTTTAAATGTTTTCAGTTTTCAATTTATAATTAACTATTGAAAACATAGTTTCAAACCATGTTTTCGCTTTAAAATGAGAAAGGAAGGGTTTTGTAGAAAGAGTGTGTGTGATGGTTGAATGAAAATTAAAAAATAACCTCCTTTTTACCTTTCTAAACACGTTTTGCTTATAAAAAAACGTTTTCAAGAGAACATTTGTTGTTGTTTTCAGTTTTATTAAAAACTTAAACTGAAAATTTTCATCAAGTAAATAGATCGTAAAGGTTTTGACTTTAAAGGATTAAAATCAAACTTTAGAAAGGATAAATCATCGTTTTTTACTTATTTAACAGAAGGGTTTTTACGTAAAAAGAAAGCCCTCAAGTTTGATTATTTTTATGATTAAATCTCTCAACTATTTTTGTTATTACAAAAAACCCCAACTGATTAATATCTCACGAAATGTTACCTGTTGCAACAAGTTACCTTCATCTCTGACGAATCCTCCAGCGACCGTTGAAGTCTTGACGAGTCATCTGAACCGATTTGGTTTCTCGCTTAGGATTAGATACACTTAAACCTCTGATGGTGATACATCGACCTCTGATAAAGTCTCCGTTGACCTTGAAACACTTAAAACTTTGATTTATTTATCATCGAATTATTCATTTACGTTTTGGATTCAACTTGTTAGGCTTCAGATTGTTGATTTGTTTTTTATTTTAATTTAAATTCATTTGTTTTTTAGAGGGTTACCAGAGTAGGAGGTAGTCGGAGTAAAATGCAACCTTAGAACCGGTTGCATATCACCTTTTAAATGAAATCACAATTTTGATAAGTTTAACAAAAATGCTTTTAAAGCTATGGTAAATGAAATAAATATAATAGAAAAAATTCTATTCGCATCCTCCTCCCCTGTTATTTGGCATGCACCCTCGTTGATGAGATATTTTCTTTGAATTATGACTGGTTATTAGGATTGATGTGACATTTTAATAAAAGAGAGGATACGAATAACAATCCCTTGTAAATAAAAATGTTTATTTACTTTTATTTTATGTTTAATAAATTATTTTAATTGTTATTTGTGTTGTGTAATTTGAATCTATATTTTCTAGAATACAAATTTGAACAAGAAATGTATATGTATCTCGAAAATTCAAAATTGAATACGGAAAACATAAATTAAATTCTAAGATAACATCTGAACACAAAAAATAAAAAGTCAAAAGTCAAAATGAATCAATCCAAGCGTCAACATGAATCCCACATGCATAAAAAAAATTGAAATTTCTTAAATCCGACATGAAAATAAATCGATAGAAAGCAGGTCAACACGTTGTGTCGTCATTTGCTTTAATTTGTGGTGTTTTTCGATTGTTATCGGTTGTATCTTTACTGCTAGTTTCATCTCGATTATGATTTCCGAATGAAGTTTTACTTTAAAAAAAATAATAATAATTGGAGGTTAAAATAAATTTTTAAAAAATACCATAATGTGTGACCAATTATGATTTGGTTTACATGTAAATCAAAAGAAAATTTGTTGTTGAAGTAAATCACACAAATCATCCTTAAGGAATATAATTACTATACTAAGATTAATTCAATTATCATAGAAGGTTAAAATATTTATTAAAAAAACACAATAAAGTCTGACTAATTATAAATTAATTTACATATAACTTAGAAGAAAAATTGTGGTAGAAGTAAAATTACACAAATCCGTACCAACTTTCTAACAATGGAAGTAAATTTGTACACAATACATTTTGTTATACACAATAAATCTATCTAAAATGACAAATTTACGTACATTTACTTTTAGAGGTACAAGACAAATATGATAAAAATATGATCAGAGATAAAATAGTCATCTTAATTAAAATTATTATGTATGACAAAAATGTGTTGAGTACAAATCACCTCCTTTTCAACATATTGGATCCTTGTATTGTTGTTAACTTTAATAAATGTATTTTATAAAATCTGAAAGACTTTTTTAAAAACTAGATACAATGTTGGTCGTTAAAACACAATTTATGCGATCAAATTATAATAATCATTTTGTAAATGTTACATAAATTGTTTCAATCCATTTTTAATAATTTTTTTTTTGACATTTTGAACTTTCCAATTTTATCGTGATATTAAAGATTGCAATTTAATTGTTAAAATTTCCAACAATGGTATTCATCAAGCAAAAGGAATGTTTTCGACCTATCTGTTTTACTTCTTTCTGGACGTTGTGACAATACTGTAACTCTATCCTGTTTGTAACTACTATTTTTTTGTTCGCGTTTGTTATCGTTTTAAAAAAAGAAAAGAAAATAGTCATATATAAAAAACATACAATAAATATTAAATGTTTATTTAATAAAGAAAACTACTTTACATAACAATAATTTTATTTAATGAATTTACCGGAACAAAATGCGTATTTCTTACAAAACCATAGCAAGGAATGAAGCAACAATTATCATTTTTATACGTTTACAGCATTAAAATTTTAATAATTTTATCAATTTTAACAACCTATAAAGAAATAGATTGCTAGATTTGATAAAAAATAAATAAAAGTTTAATACTATAAATGTTTGAAAATAAAATAGATAATTGTTATAATTATTAAAAAAGTAAACAATCATTTCCGTCTCACAGTTCTCCATACCCCATACATATGTTTGTTACTTTTTATTAAAAGTTACACCGGCAGTCCATTGAGGTGCGCGTGGACTGAAGTGCACTGATACGACTCCGGAATCTAGAAGTTCCATGATTGGCGTGAAACTGACGCATCTCGGAACTTTGTATTGGCTTAAGGATGCGCCTCTCGAAATGGCATAGTCCATCAACTTCTCGAATGTTCCGCTCCGAACGACACGAATCTCTAGCGGACCGATCGAATCGTCCACCACACGCATTTCTCGATACACCGCGTTCAAAGACTCCTCAATTGCTAAACAACATTGATCTAACACCTTTTTGGGCGGCCCTTTCGTCGGATCTTTCATCAATAGCTCCCAGTAGATAACGTAATGGCCTGGCATCGTTTTCGTGTCGCCGTAGCTGCTGTATTCGACAACGGTTGTGTTGAACTCTTTCAAAAGCTGAGAAGCATTTTCTACCGCCGCTTGCAACTCATTTTCATCGGTTTTATCAGCGTCAAGGCTAAGTAAAACATTCTTTCGTCTAACGAACTTGAACTGCGGGGCAGAGTTATGAAAGCTCTTCACCTGAAGAATGTCGCCAACACGATAACGACTGAGACCAGAGTATGTCGTGATCACGATCTCGTACTCTTTTCCCAGTTCGACATCTGCTAGATCAACCAATTGAGGCGGTGGCGAATCACGAGAAATTTTCAAGGGCTTTTCAGGGTCATGTGGGATGAACTCAAAATATCCCAAAAACGGCATGATCGTGTAAGAAACCTCCGATGGTTCCACCATAGGAGTTAGATTCAATCCAAATAAACATTCCGAAGAAGCATACACAGTAGACGCCTTTGGTAAATTGCCGCTATAATAATCGAGAATGGGAATGTATTGCACCATCGACCCTGAAATGATTACATCAAGGTACTTTGTGTTGGGCCAAATCCGGGTGATGATTCTCTCCCAATTCCCCTCGCAACATTCTTCCCTTATAACACGAGCCTCTTCAGGGTTCGGTTTCAAAATCTTGGAAACACATTTCCGAATCGCTAGATCAGTTATCATCGAGTTTAGATTCCCAGACTCGATATCGTGAGCCAACTGTTGCCAGTTGAGTTGGAGAAACTTGATGGCGCGAATAAGGCCAGATGCGAAAATCGCGCCACATCGAAGAACTTCTTTACGATAAATCAACCCACAAAGCATTTGAGAGTACATGCTTTGAAAACCATCTTCACATAAAATAGTTTCATGAGGGCTAGTGAAAACATTATACGGGTCAAAGGGTCGGTTCTTGAACTGTTGACTTTTGAAATAACTTGTCAATGTTGATTGTGCCACCAACCCGCTTGGGGTTTCCGACCCGGGTCTAATGAACAAGAAGTACAACCCCTTTCCTTTGTCTAAACCTGGCACGTACCTGCCACAATTAAAACAACATTATTATTATTATTATTATTATTATTATTATTATTATTATTATTATTATTATTATTATAAGAAACAAATAAGTGGTTAGTAATAGTATGTTTATTTTATAAGTTTCAAAATAGTTAATATCATTTTTTTAATCAAAAAGTAATATCATTTTTTAACACTTAAAATGTGATGATTATAGAATAGTAGGTTGCGGAATTATTATATTTATAGTTGATAAGTCATATGACATATTATCTTTTATATTATAAATTGAATGGTTAATATTATCAACACAATCTTTTAGTCAATAGTTATTTTTATTATTATTTTGGTTCCAATTAAATAATATTTTTAGTTATTTAAACCTTTAACATTAGGGCTTATTATGAAAATTTCACGTGTTTTTACAGTTTTTACATTTTCGTTTTTTCATGATATTTTTTCATAGAAAATTTTAAATTAATTTTTTTATTGATCTGTGAAATTTGACTATTAAAACCCGGTTATAATTGGTAAATCAGGATTTATAAATTAAAAATCAGGGTTTAATAATCAAATTCCACTAAATCAAAAAGAAAAAAAAAAATTAACTTGAAAACTATTCTGGAAAAAATATTACATTAAGAGTCAAAAACGCAAAAAAATAAATCATGTTGGTTTTTTCATAATAAACATAATTATTTAGTTTTTAATTTTATATTGCTAATTTATTTGTTTGACTCAACTATCATATTGGTTTTAGAGGATCTAAAACATTACATCCTTAAATATTTACCAACTTGACATCCAATATTGTTTCCCAATTTAAGATCTTATGTACGCTTTATGACATTTAATTCCAAGTTAATATAATATTTATTTTAATTTTAATTTTATTAAAAAATTACATCAGTTTTAAATCGTATTTATTATATATCTAAATATAACATAAATGCATCATTTCCTATTTTCCTTTAATAAAACCTAAAATTACTAGTTTTTTTAATAATATTTTATATTATATGCTTCTAAGCCTTCTGGATGAAATATTTGTATTTGTATATTATGAGTAAATGTATATGATGGATAAATCTATATTAATTATAAACCATTAAATACTTTTCTAAAAAAGTAAATATAAACGCATTATCGACTATATATATTTCAATTGACTAAATCTAAATTTCTATTTCAAATATCGAAACAAACAAAATTCTAATTGTTTTCGTGTTAAAATGTCCATGCAACTTATCTATCACAATACATTTAAAAAAAAAAAATAAACCATGTATGATTATTATAAATATATAAGTTATTTGTTTTTTCAATTTTTATTTGTACTCCATCTTAAAACAAATATTACAAAAAAACTTGAGTTAAACAGATCCGAGTTGAAGTCAAGCCAGATTTAGTAAACGAGCTCAAGCATTTGCTTTACATATCAAGCTTGTAAGCCTATAAAAATATATTTTTTAATTAATAAATATATAATATATAAATTAATTGAAATTACTATATAAAAAAATAATTATATTATATAAGAAAACTAATAAAAAATTAACGCATATAATAAACGAGCCGAGCTTAAGACACGAGCTTGTAAAATTATTCACAAGCTGAGATCAAGCTTTACATACTAAGCTCAAATTGAGTCAAACTTGAGCTTAAACCTAATAATTTCAAACGAGCTAAACCCAAGCTTTTAAGACTCCAGCTCCCTGGTATTGTTTGCACTCCTAGCTAGGTTTCATCATTTTTTATTGATTATTATGGCATTATGACCTATATAAGTAAAAACTTTATAAGTGTATATATATATATATATATATATATATATTATATATAAATTAAAATTTATATTAATTTGTAGTTATATATATTGTATTATAGGATATGGGTTTTGTATGAAAGTTAGTCCTTTTGTACGTACTGCTTAATGATAGGGGTAAGAAGACTTTTAAGCTTTTGTTCACGATCCTTTTCTGCAGCAATGGTGGGCATTAGTTTGTTTTCGCCACCTGAAGTCCCTGAACTGTAAAACAAATGGAAAACAACATAATTAAGGATATTTAGCACGCATATTAATTATTAATTAAACAGTCATAATTCTTTTTAATTATTTATTTAATTAGACTGTATATTTTGATGTAAAAAAAAAAAAAACCTTGTGAGAAACTCGGTAATGGGATGCGAGGAGAGAATCGGAGAACGGTCACCGTTAGCTATACGTTGGATGTAAGGCTTGATATCCTCATACGTACTGATCGGAACTTTAGACTTGAAACTTTTCCGATCAGTTGCACCGTTAAGGTTCCATTGTTGCAGGTATTCCGTTCCGGCATTCTGTGTCAGAATCTCCGACAAAACATTTTCTTGAACTGAGTCACAGTTTTTGGTTAATTCTTCAATAAATTGAAGAGCTTTGGCATCTTTTTCATACCCCAAAGTTTCAAGAGAAGAGGAGACAACCATATTTTTAGAGAGAGAGAGAGAGAGAAAGAAATCTTTTTTTCTTTCTTTTTTTTGAGGAGTGTGTTTCGCTGTTAGCGGTGGAATGGGTATATATAGCCACTTTTAAGTCATATACCATCTTTAAAACGTGAGTATGGTTTTTCAAAATTATCAATTTTTATTTACATTTGAACTTAATTCAAGATTGTTCTTTGAATCTTCATCTTATATTGAAAGTTTGGTTTCTATTATTTTGTTTTGATTCCTTTACGTTTTGATTCCTTACTATTTATAGATTTAAGCAATTTTTCACGTGTTTGTTTCTGTTTTTCGTCAAAATCATCAAATTCACTTTAATATGTTAGTTTTTTACGTGTTAAAAGCATTAAAATCTTCTCGAATCTTTACCGGTACCAAGCTAATACAGATTTATGTATTTGGTACGGGATTCGGTTTTGGTATTCTTTGAATTCTGTTTTAGGGATTTTCGGTTTGGTCTGACACCAATACTATATAAGGTGAGCAAATGTATCATTTTTCCGAACCGTAACAATATCGATTTACGTATTCGGTACGTGATTCAGTTTTAGTTTTTTTCAACTCTTCTCAAATTTTCACATTCCTAGAAATTTTTTCTCGTAACCTTCTGTCTGGTAATCTAAGTTTCAAGTCTGTCATTTCTGACTTTACTTTTCTCAAAGTCTTCTATACACCATGAAAATTCTCTTCAGTACTTTAATGTCGAGTTAACTTTTCTCGGACCCTTCATGTGACATCATGAGAATTTAATTAATCGTTAGATGGGGTTAAATAGTTTGATATTGCATCTGATGTAATCAAGTTAGATTATCAAATGTATTTTTGATGATTAGAAGTGAATTTTATATTAAGTGCTATTATATTAAAATTTGATAATGATATTGATAAACATAAATTATAAGTATGTTATAATTTAAGTGGCTTATTCAATAGCTAAATTTGTTGGAGTTGTCTCCTTAGAAGTTAAATGTTTCTTGAGAATTTTCGATAAACAAGCTAAATAATTTGATATAGAAAAAGATAATGCGATAAAATTTACATGAAATTCATGGGTTTCAATAAAAATAAACGTATGCATATGGAGTTTGATGTTGAGCAACATTCCAACAAAAGATAACATAGAAAAGTTAGGGGTTCAAATAGATTAACAACCAAGTACAAGGGTTTATTTGTAGATTTCTTATTTTAAATACTTGTATGTCATTTCCTTATAAGTTGTAGTATCATTAGATTTTGGACTCATTTAAAACGTACTTAACTTTAGGGTTAGAGTAGGAATCTTTACTTGTTAATGGAGTCATACATCGAGAGAATTACAAAGACCATGTTTGTTTTTCTTAAAAAGATCTTCGAACCTCTTATGTCTGCTAACTCGAAGACGCGAGAAGATGTTTCATATAGAAGCGCGTTTTTTTTCGTCTGTCCACATCTGCAAAGGTCTTCCCGCGTCTGCGAAGACAACAGACCTTTAGACCATATCTTCCGACCGCAGAATTTATACAGTTAAGTCCGCAGACCGCAGACATCAACATCTTAAAAAACAAACAACACCATAGTTTATCATACGAGAAAATTTTGCATCATACGAGAAGATCTTGCATCAAATGAGGGACTGTGTATCACACAGGGAAATTCTCCATCACACGAGAGAATTATGCATCACATGAAGAAATTTTGTGCATAATGATTTTCTTTAGTAATGCATAATCCCCGTGCAATTATATATAATAATCACTACAAGCAAAGTGTCATTTAGTGACACATGCTTTTAGTGACACAAAAATAAATGTCACTATATCTTACTTTTAGTGATACTTATAAAAAGAGTAGGTAAAGAGTAATCTTTTACCCACACTTTTTCTTTTTTAGTGACACAAAAATTTTGTCACAAAATACTTGAGGCCTATACCCACATACTTTTTTAGTCACTAAATATCTATACCCACTCCACTTTTACCCACTCTTTTTTTGTCAAAAAAGTGTCACTATAGATATCAAAATCTTTTACCTACACAATAAAAAGAGTGGGTAAAAGTGGAGTGACTATAGATATTTAGTGACTAAAAAAGTATGTGGGTATAGGCCTCAAGTATTTTGTGACAAAATTTTTGTGTCACTAAAAAGGAAAAAGTGTGTGTAAAAGATTGCTCTTTATCTACTCTTTTTATAAGTGTCACTAAAAGTAAGATATAGTGACACTTATTTTTGTGTCACTAAAAGCATGTGTCACTAAATGACACTTTGCTTGTAGTGAATGTTATTAAAATCATAAAGAGAATTATGCATCACATGCGTTGTGGTTCTTTGATTATCTAATAAACACTTAAGTATGTGTGTGTGGAGGGAGGGAGGGAGAGAGAGAGAGAGAGAGAGAGAGAGAGAGGAGGAGAGAGAGAGAGAGAGAGAGAGAGAGAGAGAAGAGAGAGAGAGAGAGAGAGAGAGAGAGAGAGAGAGAAGAGAGAGAGAGAGAGAGAGAGAGAGAGAGAGGATTTCGCTTGTTAGGGAATTAATACAGATGTAGAACCGCTTAAGCTATAGTATAATTTGTTGGGTTTGTAGGAGGGTGTACACATGTAGCAAGTGACAACCACGTGGTTAATATACATGCTACCGTCATACAATTTTAACCACCTTGATGTCATATTTCCTTTGCCCCATCATGCATCCTCTTTCTAAATATTTCTTTTATATATATATATATATATATATATATATATATATATATATATATATATGTTCCATCCATATTTAACCATTATTTATATATATATATATATATATATATATATATATATATATATATATATATATATATATATATATATATATATATATATAGACCTCAAAATAACAGGGGTCAAGGTCGGCCAGTGAGACGGTTATACAATGGTGGTCCTTATGAACTAATTGTTCTACACTTCTTACTTGGTGTAGCTTGTTATATGGGGTCGTAAGACCATGCGTAGGGCGACCGGGCCAGGCCGAGTCAGAAAGGCTTTGATGACTCAAGGTTCATATTAGGGAAAGGAGAGTGAGGGGAAGAGGTCATTTCTCAATTGATGATACTTCATTTAGCTACTTAATAAGATAAGAAGATCCATAAAAAGATCAAATAACGGAAGGCGGAAACCTAACACTTTGATTAACCGATTGACCCACTGCCCGTTATAGAGACCATTAGGCCCACCAATGAAAGGGGCTGGGGAAGTGTTCCATACGGGCAATTCAATGAAAGGAGGACCTTGAGGGCAGAACCGTTGTTGCCTGATGGGAACTTCCCCCATATTGCTATCAATGTCTTCATGTCGCACGACCTGGCGCCAATGAGGCTTTTATTTGAGAGAAAAAAGAAAACTATGCCTTCGCCATATGAACTATGAATATTAAGTAATAATAGCATGGCACTTTGAATTCGATATACGATATATATATATATATATATATATATATATATATATATATATATATATATATATATATATATATATATATATATATATATATATATATATATATATATATATATATAGATTGGGGCCTCGATTGAGAACTTTTGTGCATTGAACTATCTACCAAGGGTGCACAAATGGCATTTAGGGGATATTAAATGTATGGAAATTATTTTTGAATTTAAATGTTTTTAAGATAATTAATAAAATTTGGTATGAAAATCACCATTAACTTGTTTCCTAACACCACTCCATCTTTCTCTCTATCTCTCTCTCTCCTCTCTCTTAGCCCCCTCTTGATTTTGGAAGAGATGAACGATATGCATGATTTATGTTTGTATGAACGATTCATGTTTGTATTATAATGTATTTTGATTTTGGAAGAGATGAACGATATGCATGATTTATTTTTGGAAGAGATGAACGATATGCATGAAGAGATGAATGATATGCATGTATTTTGATGTATTTTGAGTTTGTATTATTTTTGTTAATTTTGGAAATGTAATAATTAAATAAGGATTGCATAATTCCTGTTTTACCCCTCCATGAATTTCATTATGTGCACTTGATGCAAAAAACTTTCTATTTAATTACCCTTTTGCCATTTGATCTAACCCACACATTCTTTTCATCCAAGAGCCAGTGGACGTTCTTTTGTGCCTCGATGCACAAAAGTTCTCAATGGAACCTCCCTATATATATATATATATATATATATATATATATATATATATATATATATATATATATATATATATATAGGGTGGGTTCAATAGAGAACCTTATGCATCGAAGAACCTTGGAGAACCACAATGCATCGCTAGAAAAACTGAAATGCATCACGTAGAAATCGATGCATCACGCGGTAATTTGATACATCAAGTGCAAATAATGTAAAAACCGATGCAGCACTCGAGAATTTGATGCATCACGGGGGAATTGTGATGCATTTGTGGTGGTGCATAGAGGTTCTTCAAGGTTCTTCGATGCATGGAGGTTCTCCATTGAACCCACCTATATATATATATATATATATATATATATATATATATATATATATATATATATATATATATATATATATATATATATATATATATATATATATATATATATATATATAGGGGTGGGTTCAATGGAAAACCACTATGCACCGGAAAACTGTGGAAACCTACGCATACCGTCCGATTTGATGTATTTCATGAAAAACGCGGTGGCATGATCGTAAATAAAGTGATGCATCACGCGGGATTTTGCTGCATCACGCTGGAAATTTGATTGATCACGCGATATTTTGATGCATCATGCGGGAAATTTGATGCATTTGTGGTGGTGCAGTGCGGTTTTCACAAATTTTCAGGTGCATTATGCAGAAAGACGGTACATCACGCGGGAATTGTGATGCATTTGTGGTGGTGAATGGAGGTTTTCCAAGGTTTTCCGATGCATGTTGGTTTTCCATTGAACCCCCCTATATATATATATATATATATATATATATATATATATATATATATAGGGGTGGGTTCAATGGAGAACCTTATGCATCGAAGAACCTTGAAGAACCACAATGCATAACTAGAAAAACTGAAATGCATCAGGTAGAAATCGATGCATCACGCGGGAATTTGATACATCAAGTGGAAATAATGTAAAAATCGATGCATCACTCGAAAATTTGATGCATCACGTGGAAATAATGATGTATTACGGGAGAATTGTGATGCATTTGTGGTGGTGCATGGAGATTCTTCAAGGTTCTTCGATGCATGGAGGTTCTCCATTGAACCCACCTCTATATATATATATATATATATATATATATATATATATATATATATATATATATATATATATATATATATATATATATATATATATATATATATAGGGTTGGGATCATTGCAGAACCTTAATTTAATGCAGAACTATAGAACCAATCTAAACCATTGGATTAATATATAACACTAGGGATAAGATGGTAATTATGCAATTAACATTGAATTAATAGTAGCCTACCAAGTTTGACTCCCCACTTTGACTATTTTTGACTCTTTTAATATCGAAGGTACATGCAGTGTTGAATGTGTGATGTAAACTGTAATTCGACATTGAATGATCTCTATATAATATATTGAATGGAGGTCTAGGTAAAAAAAGTTTTTTTACGAAAAATAAACACGTAAAATTTTTTCGAAAAAAATATATCATTACTATTCTTATTAAATCAACCAACTTTTGTCTACTAATTTTGACCATTATTTTGGTTCTGTTAATTTTGAATGTACATGCAGTGTTGCATCGACGTTGAATATACGACATTAAGTGTTCATTCGACATTGAATTATATCGGCCATGCTACATTGCATCGTGGTCTGGGGTAATTTTTTTTTTACAAAAAATAAACACGTAAAATTTTTTCAAAAAAATATGTCATTACTGTTATTATTAAATCAACCAACTTTTGACTACTAATTTTGACCATTATTTTGGTTATGTTAATTTTAAATGTACATGCAGTGTTGCATCGACGTTGAATATACGATATCAAGTGGTCATTCGATATTGAATGATACCGTCTATGCTACATTGCATGGTGGTCTGGGTATTATTTTTTTTACGAAAAATAAACACGTAAAATTTTTTCGAAAAAAATATATATCATGACCGGTCTCGTTTTAAAGAGTATAAAATTCTCGTTTTTATGGTATAATTTTTTTGATTTAACAATTAATCATATTAATGCTATTTTAATTTAAAGAAAAATGATATTTATTTTACTAATGTCAATCTTTTTGCTATTTCCAATCTATTCCTTTTTTACCACTGAAAGAATTAAAAAATGATTAATGCCAATCTTTTTTTCACTAATTCCAAACTCTATGGTTTTAATCAAGACTATTAGATTAATCTAATCTATTGACGATATTGGTTCTACGGTTCTACACTAAATTTAGGTTCTGCAATGATCTCATCTATATATATATATATATAATGTTTCAGTGAAGGATCCAAATTATTTAATGGGGTTGAAATTGAACAACACTGCAAGAGTACAAGGGTTTGTGGCAATTTCAATTTTTTCCAAACCTCAAAAATTTGGTTACATACATATTGATTAATTAATAAAAGGGGAAATTGCGTATAAAGAAAGGTTCAATTGAGAACTTTTGTGCATCGAGGTACAAAAGTACCTATATCATCCATTAGATCAAAGAATTGTATGGATTAGATTAAAAAAGGGTAAATAATTGGACAATTTTATGCATCTTGTGCATTACAAAAAAACATGGAAGGTCATTTTGGGTATTAAGCATACCTCATTAAATTTAATATTTTAACAAATAACTAAATAATAAATGTTAAAATAAATTCAATTGATCACTTCCAAATTTAACAAAAGGCACACAAATTCAAAAGGAATGATGGAGATATTGGTGCATTTCATATTAATCGTTCAATTTGTGATGCATATCGATTTTATCTATACAATTCGTGATGCATCTCTGTTAATCATCATCTTCATATTCATCGTTTATCATCATCGTTCATCATCTTCGTATTTATCGTTTATCATCATCGTTCATCTATGCATAGTGTTCATCATGGTGCATCGTTGTTAATCATCAACATCATTGTTCCAATGGATGCATCAACGTGTTCATCATCATCTTCTTCGTTCATCGTGTTCTTCGTGTTTATCGTATTGTTCATCATCGGTTGCATCTCTTGTTCATCGTGTTCATCATCATCGCGGTGGCGGTTGTGGTTGGCGGGGTTCCTCGATGCATACGGTGGAGAGATAGAGAGATACGGTGGAGAGGTGGTTACAATAAAGGTGGTGGTGGTGGTGTGGTGGATACGGTGGGGAGAGAGGGAGAGAGAGAGAGAGAGAGAGTGAGAGAGAGAGAGAGATAAAGAATGAGAGGGATATGAGGAGGTGGTTAATTTTTTGAATATTTATTCCTTATTTAATTCTAATATACCTATTATAATTAATTCCATATATTTAATTTTACGCATTCAATATTCCAGGAATACCCTTAGTGCACCATTATTTGATTCTTTGGTGCACAAAAGTTCCTAGAGGTGCCTCGGTGCATAAAAGTTCTCAATTGAACATCAATCTATATGTGTGTGTGTGTGTATATAAATATAATTTATAAAAGGTAACAAGGATATCAGGATCAACCTTTAAAAAGCATTAGGGTAAGAAATTTTTGAGTATATATATAATACGTAACACTAAAAAAATTATCGAGGTCGTCTGACCTCTGTCAATATATAGTGAGTACGTGCCCATGTAATGTTATTGTTATTATATATGTTCGTTTGAATGACAAATTAAATTCACTGAAAAAACTAGTAAGAAAGCTATAAGAATGGTACATACTACATCAAAAGACCTCGATCGAAGCCGTTTTTAGTATCTTGAAATATCATAAAACAAATCAGAATCGTAGTCGAACCTCATCATCAGATTACTCAATATCATTCATTGGTTTGTCAAAAATTAACCGATAACACCAACTAAAACGATTACGATTAATTTTTAGCATTTATATCATTACTCTTGATATGTTTTATTGAACGGTATATTTTTTTTTTTTGTTTTTCTTTTTGCATGCATAGATGAAAAAGATGTAACCATAAGATCACTTGATGTAACCATAGGACCTTTCATATCTTTCGTTTTTCAACTGTACAGGAAAAGACCTACAAGGGAATTGATATTTTTTTTAATTATTATTTTTTTAAAAAGCAAACTTTTTTTTATTAAACACCAAACGAACTTTAAATGGGTTCGAGGAGAAACCAAAGATTATCGCATTTAGCTCCCGACTAGAAATTTTAAAGATCCTTAACGATCTTGATCCATCGGATCCTCTTGTTACTTCTATTTTCGAACCATAAAAATCCGAGAGTTTGGATTAGGGCAATTTACCAAGAAATGTAATATAAAATTCAAAAATTGCCAATAAAGGTAATGTAAATTTTTTTAGCACAAGAAAGATAACATAAAATTCAAATTGACAAAAAAAAGGGTATTGATGACAAATTAAGAAGGTAAATTTTTGATTTCATGTTCCCTTTTTTGGTAAACGAGTAATATTTGATTGTCTTTCTTGGCCTACAATTTGAAGTTCATGTTCTTTCTCGGCCAAAATAGAATTTTATATTACATTTCTTGGCAAAAAAAATTTTACAATACCTTTATTGTCAAATTTTGTATTTTATATTACCTTTCTTGGTAATTTTTCCTTTGAATTAATTTCTTCACTCAAACACAGGTTATAATGTAATGTAGCAAAAAGAAGTGTTGGGATACTTTGATGCATGTGAGTACCTTTATTCCTTTTTATATTTCTGTCCAAACCGTACAAATGTCACAATTACTAACTTGATATAAATAAATTAAATTAATTAAAAAACAAACATGAAATGAATTGGTAACATTTGTTTTTATATTATATCAATTCAAACATTAAAATAAATTAAATACAAAATAAAATGTCTTTATTTTACTAGAATAAAATATAGGGTTTATTATGAAAAAAACCAACATGTTTTCACGTTTTTTTACGTTTTCGTCCCTCCATGTTATTTTTTCCCATAAAAAACCTCAAGTTATTCTTTTCTTATTGGTTTAGTGAAATTTGGACATTAAAACCCGATTTTTCAAGTTTTTAAAATCCGGTTCACAAATTATAACCGGGGTCTAATGTCTAAAATTTCACTAAACCAATAAGAAAAGAATAACTTGAGGTTTTTTATGGAAAAAAATAACATGGAGGGACAAAATCGCAAAAAACGTGAAAATATGTTGGTTCTTTTCATAATAAACCCTAAAAGATATATAAAAATGAAAAGATAAAAACTAAGGTGTAGAGGCTAAAAAAATATGGGTTAATATTGAAAAAACCCCATAAACTTTCCTTAGTTTTGTGGTTAAGTCCCTAAACTTTTTTTCTGATTGTTTAAGTCCTTAAACTATTTTTGTCTTATTCAAAAAACCCACTATATTTACATGTTTTAGCGATTAAGTCCCTAAACTTTTTGTTTTATTGGTTTTGTTTTACATACTCATCCGGCAGCCGGTAAAAAATATATACTTTTGAATAATACAAAAATATTTTAGGGACTTAAACAATCGGAAAAAAAGATTAGGGACTTAATCGTGAAAATGATAAAAGTTTGTAGGGTTTTTTCAATATTAACTCAAAAAATATTACAGGAACTAAAATTTATTAATAACAAGGTATCATATACTAATAATGATTAAAAAAACTAAATTGTAATAAAATGTAAATTAATATCATCAAATAATGTTTAATTATACAGCACAACACTAAAAAAAATCATTTAAAGTGATTAAAAATAACAATAGTACACATTTTGAAAGCAAACGTCAACATTGTCAGACAGAATAGTGTCGTTCTCACACACACATATGTGTATGTATATGTGTTCAAGTGAGTACCATTTATTATGCAGCGTATCAGAAGGTTCAAATGAGTACCCCTACAAAATAATGGCCTTTAGCGACGTAGTCAGCGACATTTTTATGTCAGAGACATCTTTAGTGACATCAAATGAGGTGTCGCTATAAAATTTTTTTGAACGGCAAACTATCCTACTCCTACTCCTAAACTACTCCTTTTTACCACCAGACTTACTTACTTCACCTAAATTTCAATTTGCCTCCGACGGGGATCGAACCCGTGACCTCTCGCTTACAATTCCACACTCTTACCGTCAGGCCAAAGGCCTTCTGGTGGAGTAAATGAGGTGTCGCTATAAATTTTTTTTGAACGGCAAACTATCCTACTCCTAAACTACTCCTTTTTACCACCAGACTTACTTACTCCACCTAAATTTCAATTTGCCTCCGACGGGGATCGAACCTGTGACCTCTCGCTATAAATGAATCGCAGATTTTAGTGACATCAAAAGACACGTCACTAAAGTTGTTGACACCTCTAGCGACTTCTGGTAAAGTGTCGCTATCTAGAATTACGTCACTATTGGTGTCATTGTGTGTGTCGTTGTTCTTTAATTATGTCATTAGTTATGTTGTAATCTGTGTCACTACAATCGCATGTTGTTACTAGTTGAATCACGATTTGTGTCGCAATTTTTAAATGATGTTGCTAGTTGAGTTATTGTTTATGTCACTATTTTTGGATGACGTCGCTACTTAAGAAGCAATATGTGTCACTGTTAACGAATGTTATTGATAATGACATTATTGTTTCCGTCACTGTTCCTGAATAATGTTGCTAGTTGCGTTGCTATCTATGTCACTATTATTGAATGTTGTCGCTAGTTGCATCATTATTTTTGTTGCTATTGTTGAATGATGTCGCTAGTTCTGTTGTTATATGTCATCATGTGTGTCCTTATTATTAAATGACGTCGATAATTGTGTTATTGTTTGCATCAATATTATTGATTAATGTTGCAATATGTGTCACTATTCTTGACTGGTGTCACTACTCATGTTACTATATTTGTCGCTATACTTGATTTATGAATATTTGTGTGTCGCTATTTGAGTCACTGTTTTTAAATGATGTTCGCTATTATTTTTATTTTTTAATATTGTTGCTATTTTCTATTAAATTATCATAACTATATTATTAACAATTATATTTTATCAAAATCTAAAAATGAGGAAAATCTATTTTTTTTTCTTTATTTCATCAAACTATATTATTGGGCAGTCTCCTTAGACGTATAAAGTCATTGCAATCTTTGTGTTAGTGGCAAATAATGCATGTACTTGTGTGATTTTTCTTTCCGTTTTGCATTCCCTTGTTCCTTAGGTTTATATCGAGGATGACCACAATGATAACACTCGTTCCTAACTTCATTAACCCCATAATAAAGCATACAACAATTTGGACAAACGTCTATCTTCTTGTACCCAAGACCTAGTTTTGAAACGATCTTCTTAGACTCTTAAAAACTAGAGCACAATGTTGAATTTGACAAAAATTACTTGAATGCATGCGTCATACGATCAAAACAACTTTCACTCGTGTTAAAATCTGACTTGATATTTAACATCTTTGACATTGCTGATAAAGTAGAATGCTTCTCACATCCTTGATACAATAATTGATCAGCTTTAGACAACAAATCATAAAACTCTTTCGCTTCAGGATTTTGAGTTTCAAATTTGATGCTTCAGAAATTGAATCATTAAACTTGGGTGGATAAAAATCTGGCACAGATGCATCAATTACCATGTTACGAGCTTAATTAATAGCTTCAGCACAGTCTTGCACTTGTTGAAGGGGCCTTTGTGAATGTTTCTCTAGGGATGAACCCATACCTATACAAATCATACTTAGCTTCCTCTATATCTTTCCACTTTAGATTTTGGCATCTGTTGCATGAACATTGTATTGTACCATCTGTGAAACGTTGAGACCGTGCAAAAGAATTTGCCTGTTTTGCGAACTCCTCAATTCCCTTATAAAACTCATCCATTCACGATTAAGTGTCATTGTTCTGCAGTTTAATAATCTTATATATTAAATGTTTAGCAAATTGATACGTACAAGTTAACTTTACTTCAATTCTGATTGATAATCATCATTCAATTCAAACAAACAGACATTGAGACATCAGTCAGAGTAAACGAACAGATATAATAAAAATAAAAAAATTTAAACGTACGAATTTACACTAAATAAACTAGATCTCTTCACATATGGCTACATTAAATGTGAATATGGAGTGGTTAAAAAGTGGTTTGAGCAATTAAAAAACAACTCCCAGATTCCTGAATTCTGCATTTTTTATTATTTCAAGCCGATACAGATAAAGATGGACGCCTATCACGACAGGAATGGTTGATAATCCATATGTATTCGACTGACACATACTTGGATTATGTTGGTTAGTTTTTTACTAATGAAGGGTTGCTGATGATGTTGGTTAGTTTTTGACTGACACATACTCGGATTTATTTTCATACAGGTATGCTTACGTATAATGTACTGGTGCTGCTAGTTTTACTACCTGGAGTTCCGGACTCTCTTGAACACACTCACATATGGACACATTCTGCACACATAGAGTATATATATATATATATATATATATATATATATATATATATATATATATATATGCATGGTTCGTTGTACAGCTATTGTTGCTATTTTTTTCTATTGTTGATCATTGATCAAGTAGTTCGAGTGTTACAGGTCATCAATTCATCAATGGTTGAATTGATGAATTAGGTAAGAATTGTAGAAGAGGATAAGACATTGAGAGAGAATTGAGAGGAATAGAGGAAAGATCTTATTAGGTATTTCATACGTATTACAAATGAGTGAGCTCCTATTTATAGACAATGACTGAGAATTAGTTACAAACAACTAACAAATCTCAGTTAATCAGTTAGAGTAACTGATTTTGACTTTCTTTTTGACTCCCTTATCATATCTCCCTCCTTCAAATAGACTTGTCCCAAGTCTCAGGTAGATAAAATTCAGGATATTTGGCTTGAATTTCCTCAGCATTTTCCCAAGAAGCTTCTTCTTCAGAGTAACCTACCCATTTAATCAGATATTGCACTTTAACTCTATTTTGACTTTTGACGACTCTTCTTCCAATAACTGTCTCTGGTTGAATTATCACATTACTAGCTTGTCCTTGGAACCATGCTGGAATGTGGGCTGCCACCGGTAATGTTTCATGGAATTTCTTTAACTGTGATACATGAAAAACATCATGTATATATGCTTCATCAGGTAACTTTAGCTTATAAGCTACCTTTCCAATGCTTGCACTAATTTGGAATGGTCCAAAATACTTATATGATAGCTTTTGATTGGCCCTCCTTTGAACAGAATTCTGTTTATAAGGCTGAAGCTTAAGCCAAACCCAATCTCCATTCTCAAAAACTCTTTCTGATCTGTGTTTGTCGGCCTGTGATTTCATTCTTGACTGAGCTCTCATCAGATGAAATTTCAGATTACTAATCATCGTCTCTCTTCTTTGCATGCTTCTGTCTACTGAATCAACAGATGACTCTCCAGCTAGATAAGGAAGATGTAATGGTGGTGGCTGATTGTAAACAACTTCAAAAGGTGTCATCTGAATAGATGAATGAAAATGAGTATTATACCACCATTCTGCTAAAGGTAGCCATAAACACCAGTCTTTAGGTTGATCTCCACACATGCACCTCAAATATGTTTCTAAACATCGATTCACCACCTCCGTTTGCCCATCAGTTTCAGGATGGTATGCAGATGAGAGTAAAAATTCAGTACCATGAAGTGAAAACAGGCCCTTCCAAAACTGACTTAGGAACACCGGATCTCTGTCGCTCACAATACTTCTAGGCCAGCCATGTAACTTGAACACATTATCTAAGTAAGCCTGAGCAACTTGAATTGCATTGAAAGGGTGTGCTAAAGAAATGAAGTGGGCATACTTGCTAAATCTGTCCACCACCACTAAAATTACTTCTTTACCCAATGACTTAGGTAACCCAGTGATAAAATCCATAGAAATATCTATCCATACTTCCTCTGGAATTGGAAGTGGCTGTAGCAATCCAGGTGATGCAGCTGTGTCATACTTAGAAGCTTGACATATTTTGCACTCTCTAATAAATTGCCTCACTGCCTTTGTCATCCCTTTCCACCAAAACAAACTTTCAAGTCTTCTGAGAGTTATGTCCCGTCCAGAATGACCACCTTCTGGTGAAGAATGATGCCAGCAAATCAATTTATTTCGGAGATTATCATCAAACCCAATCACTATTCTTCCCTTTTTTCTTAACAAACCATCTTGCAGCTTGTAAAGATGATGTTGAGGAGGAATTTGCAAGAGTTCTGATAGAAGCTTGATCAAACCTTCATCCAATTGATAACTAGCCTTAATTGATGCTACCAATTCTGATGAAATAACAGATAATGCCATGCACAACACTTCTGCTCCTGGAACTCTAGAAAGCGCATCTGCTGCAGTATTTTCCTGCCCACTCTTATATTGAATTTCATAATCAAACCCCATTAGTTTAGACAACCAAAACTGTTGAAACGGAGTTGATATTTTCTGCTGCAACAACCATTTAAGGCTCTTTTGATCAGTTTTTACAATAAAATGGTTCCCCATCAGATATTGTTCCCATTTTTGTATCGCAAACACAATGGCTAAAAGTTCTTTTTCATAGACTGAAAGTTTCTGCCATTTAGGACCCAAAGCTCTGCTGATAAATGCTAAAGGATGTCCTTGTTGCATCAGAACTGCCCCGATTCCTAGTTTAGATGCGTCCGTCTCCACTACAAAGGTCTTTGAAAAATCTGGTACAGCAAGTACAGGGGCTGTAACGAGTGCCTTTTTTAAAGTTTCAAAAGCAATTTGAGCTTGATCATTCCACCTAAAATTCCCTTTCTTCAGTAATTCATTCAAAGGTTTGCTAATAACAGCAAAATTCTTCACAAACTTCCTGTAATAGCCCGTGAGTCCCAAAAAACTCCTTAATTCTTTGATGGATGAAGGAATTGGCCAATTTGAAATGGCTTCAATCTTTTTTGAATCAGTTTCTACTCCTGCTGCAGAGATAAAGTGACCCAAATATTCCACTTTGTTAATGGCAAAAACACATTTACTCATCTTAGCAAACATAGAATTTTCTCTCATAAGTTCAAAGACTTGCTCCAAATGATGCCAGTGCTCCTCTTTATTTCTGCTATAAACGAGAATATCATCGAAAAAGACCAATACGCATCTTCTTAATAAGCTTTTGAACACATGATTCATCCATCCCTGAAATGAAGCTGGGGCATTGGTGAGGCCAAAAGGCATTACCAAAAATTCGTAATGCCCAGTATGGGTTTTAAAAGCTGTTTTAAACACATCATCTGGATGAACTCTTAGTTGATGGTAACCTGCTCTTAAATCCAATTTACTGAAAATAGATGCCCCTGCCAATTCATCAATCAACTCTTCGATTACAGGAATTGGAAATTTGTCTTTTATTGTCTTCTTATTCAAGTCCCTGTAATCAACACATAACCTCCAAGTACCATCTTTCTTTCCTACTAATACCACCGGTGATGCAAAAGGACTGCTACTATTTTGTATAATCCCTCTATCGTACATCTCTTGCACCAATTGCTCAATCACATCTCTTTGTTTAATGGGGTACCTGTAGGGCCGAATATTAACCGGTGATGCTCCCGTTTCCAATGGAATTCTATGATCAAAAACCCCTCTGCATGGTGGTAATTCAGATGGTTCATCAAAAACCATGCTGAATTTTTCTTTCAGATTAACTAACTGCTCATCTGCACATTCCATATGCTGTAATTCAACTTTATTCTGATCAGGTAATGTCACCAGCCGTAACAGGTAAAGTTGAGCTGCTGTCTCCATTAATTTGCAAGATGGCTCTCCTTCAATCACCTTCATTTTTTGGGGTAAACTGCCTTTTAAAGAAAACCATTCTCCATCCAAAATAAAGCTCATGATCAATTTCTTGAAGTCCCATGTAATCTGCCCCAACGTACTAAGCCATTGGACGCCTAACACCATATCACAACTCCCCAATGGTATCAACATTACTTCAGTATTAAAAATTTTCTTGTTCATCCTCCATGAAAACTTTTCACATTTATGTTGACATACCAAATGGTTACCACCAGGGACTCCTATAGCTTGTGGATCCATTGTTTGCACTATACACCCAAAATTTTTAGCCAATTTCAAGTCTAAAAAATTATGGGTACTTCCTGAATCAATTAAGATGTGTAAGGGTTTGTCTTCCACCATTCCAATTACCCTCATTGTCTGGAAATTCTGATTACCCGACAGGGCATTAACCGAAATATAAGGCTCTGAAATTTCTATGTCGTCTATTCCATCTTTGTCGTGCTCACTTTCTTCAACTTCACAACCCAAAATCTCCACAGTGAACAGCTGAGGTTCTCGAAATGGGCATTTGTGACCTTTCTCATATTTCTGATCACAATAGTAACAGAGACCCTTAGCAATGTTTTCTGCTCTAACATCAGCTGGGATATATTTAACGGTTTTAGGATTGAATTTGGTTGAAGTTGAGGACAAAGGCTTAGTGGTTGGTGTTGGAAGTAAAGGAGGTTTGTTTGCATTTGGATTATAGGAAGAAACGTATGAAGTGGGTTTGGGATATTTCTGAACACTAACGAGTGTTTGTTCTTCTTGCAATCTGGCATATTCAATTGCCTCTGTGATTGTTTTAGGTTTGAAGGCTCTTACAAAAGGTTTTATGGTGGGTTTAAGACCACCAATGAAGCTGTCGAGGATATAATCATCAGGTAAAACATGGCTATTCTGCAGCATAATAGATCGAAAATTCTCGAATTCATCAACATAGCTTTCAAGAGAACCGTGTTGCTGCAACTTGTTAAACTGTTCTACCACATTCATTCCCTGTTCATCTTTGAATCTAACAGTGACATCAATGACAAAATCGTTCCAGTCGACATGTTTTCGAATCGACAGGTAATTTGATATCCAACTTTCAGCTCTCTCTACCATAAAGAGTGAAGCTAAATCTACCTTTTGTTCATCGGGAATTTTGCACAAAACAAAGTATCTACAACATTTCTTTATCCACAATCTAGTATTGGTTCCATCAAACTTAGGGAATTCAAGCTTTGGAATAATACCTGGAGATCTGGAATTACCTCCACCTGCACCACTTCTTGGAGAATTGATGCTGTTATCTTTCATTTCTTGCATCATTTGCATCAATGCTTGCATATTCTTTGTTTGATCTTGCAAACATTTAGCCTGTTCTTCGAATTTTTTCTCCAATGCTTTTACTTGTTCATCCATTGTTGTCGCTCTTCTGGTTGAAGGAGCCAGATTTAATGGAGGTTTCAAAAAATTTTAGGAACGAACGGCTCTGATACCAATGTTACAGGTCATCAATTCATCAATGGTTGAATTGATGAATTAGGTAAGAATTGTAGAAGAGGATAAGACATTGAGAGAGAATTGAGAGGAATAGAGGAAAGATCTTATTAGGTATTTCATACGTATTACAAATGAGTGAGCTCCTATTTATAGACAATGACTGAGAATTAGTTACAAACAACTAACAAATCTCAGTTAATCAGTTAGAGTAACTGATTTTGACTTTCTTTTTGACTCCCTTATCATCGAGACTTGCATTTATGCAAAGTCTCGGAGTCCATTGTACTTCTATACATCAATCATGCAATGAATAAGTCAGAGACTCACATACTTAAACGAAGTTGCTGTTACACAGTCCGAGACTTGCAAATTGCAAGGTCTCGGAGTCGCTTATGCATATTTCCAAGACCTTTATTTATTTCTTTTTTTGGAGGAGTGGTGTGTGTGTGTACAATGCAAGGTACGAAAAGTGAGGTAGACAGTGGCGAATGAATTAGGTGGCATTTCCAGCCTTCTTCTTCTTCCTAGTCCCCTGTCCATAAAATGTTTCTCAAGCCTTCACATGTACCTCTCATGCCCCCCACATTATTAGGATTAAGGACCATGTTGCATGTTTTTCACTTTCCTTTCTAACTGTGGTCGGTCATGGTATTCATGATTATCACACTTTTATTTCATGATAAAAATATTATTATTCATACATCAATAAATAAACTGATGAACAATAAGAAAAAGAGGCTAGGGTTTACAAGAAACGGCTAGGGTTTATTGATTATAATGTGTTGTCTTACAATATACAATAAAAGACTAGTACTATATATAAACAAAAAATGATATAATGACAAAAACAACCCTCCAACTATGCAACTATATTAAAATACTATATATATGCTAATATCCCCCCCCCCCCCTCAAACTCACAATGCTAGTGCAACAAGCATCGAGAGTTTGTCAGCCAAGAAGCGGAAGCGAGAAGTTGAATGAGTCATCGTAAAAATATCAGCAATCTGCATAGTAGACGAGAAAAGGGCAATGAGATGGTTCCGATGTGAAAATGATGTCGAGTCAAATGACAGTCAATTTCAATATGTCTCGTACGCTCATGAAAAACAGAGTTACGAGCAATTTGAATAACACTCTGATTATCACAATACAAAGGAGTAGGCCGAGAAACATTAACACCCATATCCGCCAATAACCAACGCAGCCAAACGACCTCACATGTAGTAACTGTCATAGCACGATACTCAGCTTCTGTAGATGAGCGATAAACAACATCCTGCTTTTTGCTTTTCCATGAGACAAGAGAGTCTCCAAGGAAAATACAAAAACTCGTAGTTGACTTTCAATCGTTAGGATCACCAGCCCAATCAGCATCGCTATAAGCACGCAGGTCTAGAGACGATGTAGAAGGAAACAACAAACTCTGGAATTGATTACCCCTCAAATACCGTAAAATACGAAGAACAACTCCCCAATGTGTAGTAGTAGGTGCGTTAACAAACTGACTGACCACATGAACTACATGAGATATGTCCGGACGAGTGACGGTGAGATATATCAAACTACCTACAATGGTACGATACAAACTCGGATCTGATAGAGGAACTTCATCATTCAGGGAATAACGTGCATTGGTTTCAAGAGGAGTATCCACAACTTTATTATCAGAAAGGTGAACGCGATTAAATAAATCAGAAATATACTTCGATTGAGATAACAAGTAACCTTTATCAAAGTGAGCAACTTCAATCCCCAGAAAATAGCGTAACCATCCCAAGTCTTTCATAGCAAAACGGTAGCCAGATCATGCTTAAGAGATACAATACCCTCTAAATCATCACCAGTAATAATCATGTCGTCAACATATAAAGATAAGATAAGTCGACCGGCACCCATGGTTTTAAACAACGCTGAGTCATGATTACTTGCAATAAATCCAAAAGAGGTGATGACAGTAGAGAATTTCTCAAACCAAACACGAGGGCCTTGTTTGAGACCATAAAGATGTTGGGTTTCCTATACCCTTGCTAGGTTAAATTAAAACTTTGCGGAAAATTAAATAATCTAACTATGCAAGAATATAAAACCTTAAGGATCTAACCAAACAAGCTAAGCAACTAATTATTAAAATAAAGAGATGAATAAGAAAAACTAACCTTGAGAAAATTTGCAATTTTCTCCACGAAGAACGATTTCACGAACAGCCTCTGAATCGAGCAACAAGCGTCTAAAGCAATATCGCCTCTAGTTGTTCACACCCAATGAACAAAAGAAAAGATAATTATAAATTTTCTAAGCTCAGATCTCAGAGTCCCAAAAACTGGTATCCCTTGTGATCGTTAGAGAACTTAGAATCGAATGAGCGAGGAATGAAGCAGGCAGGGGCTGCCTATTTATAGGTTTTAGAAACCAACAAATTTTTTATCCCAAATCCATGTGGGATGGATTGGTGGCCGGCCCCCCTATTAGGGTTTAGGGGGTGCCCTGTTGACTATCAACTAATTGCAGTTTAGCCCCTGTACTTCCTCAATTAATTCTATTAGCTTCCGGTTAATTTATTAACTATTAATAAATTAACAAACTAACCCATTAATCAAATATAATCAATTATTTAGTTTCTAATTAATTAATTAAACATAATAAATTAACAAACTAATTAACATTATATATTTAAGTTAATCATCTTCTCTTTACAATTCATTACATGCACCCAAAAAGGATCCAGCCTGATAACAATATGTTTACAAATAATTGTGACTTGGACACTAATTCCAACAGTCTCCCACTTGGACAAGTTGGCAACTATTTGTCTAAACACATTCTATTACCAGCCTTCCTAGCTACTCGATACAGCTGCCGAACTCTGAATCATATCAGAGCTAATCCTTTAGATAAGGGATCAACTATTCCTTCGTTCTCTGATATCGTATGAAACTAAGACATGGATTATAATCAATCTTTGGTTTCAAAATTATGTTTCTGATTTCCGATTAATATGACTATATGAGACTTATTAATTAAACACTTCAATTTTGTCTCGGTCGGGCCCGACACTCTAGAGTCAACGTTTAATCATCAGAGGGCCCATAGATATCGCTTTTCCATATAGGCAAAAGGAACGAATAAACTTCGCATACACAGCGCTAGCTAACTAATAACATCGTAACTAGATACATCCGTTATAACTGGCAGTTACGCACAGCGTTTGAATGCACTAAGGTATGACGGACTAGAAAACCGCAGCTTCAATGTATCTCCGTCTGAAGAATAGAGGATATTATCATCTTGGAAATACTTATGATTTGATCCATGAAGTATCTTTCCAAGTACGAGTGCCCTATACTTAAATCTCCATTAAGTACCCATGAATGTTGCAGCAATCTCTATGCTATGTCAAACTCTTGACAGTCTACTAACATTCCATGACAGTCTTTATTCAATATTAACTCCCGGTAGTACGAACGACTGAGGTATTTGAATAAAATTAATTACTCTGGGAGTTGGTTCTAAACATGCAAAAGGAAACACAACGATAAATTAATAGAAGATGGCAGCACTTTGCAAATAAATAAATCTCCATTATTTAATCACCAAATCCATTACAATCTCAAATCATTGTTACAATGTTTCAAATTCAAAACTAACTACTAAACTTTACATTATCTCGTAATCCTATGCTAACAGCATGACTACAGTGTTTCGGTTGAGAAAGTGGCTTTGTGAACGGATCAGCTGGATTCTCCTCTGATCGCACTCTTTTCACAATCACATGTCCTTCTTCAACCTTGCTACGAACAAAGTGGTACTTCCGATCAATATGCTTGGACTTTCCATGATCCTTGGGTTCTTTAGTCAACGAAACAGCACTTTCGTTGTCGCAGAATATATCGATGGGGTCTTGAACCGTTGGGACAACTCCAAGATCTCCAATGAAATTCTTCAACCAGATGGCTTCCTTTGAGGCTTCTGAGGCCGTAATATATTCTGACTCGCAGGTAGAGTCTGCCACGGTTTCCTGCTTCGAACTCTTCCACGTCACGGCTCCCCCGTTCAATAAGAACACCCAACATGATTGTGACCGACAGTCATCTCTATCCGTTTGGAAACTCGCATCACAATAACCGGTTACTTTGAGTTCATCCTGTCCACCGTAAACCAAGAACCTGTCTTTAGTATTTCTTAAATACTTAAGAATATTCTTGACCGCCGTCCAATGACCTTCACCAGGGTCTTGCTGATGTCGACTCACCATGCTTAAAGCAAATGAGACATCAGGCCTCATACATGTCATGACATACATTATAGATCCTATGGCCGAAGCATATGGAACTCGACTCATTCTGTCTCGTTCCTCCTGTGTCTTCGGGCTCATGTCTTTACTAATCTTTATGCCATGAGCAAAGGGAAGGTTCCCCTTCTTAGACTTCTCCATACTGAACCTTTTCAGTATTTTGTCCAAGTACGTATCCTGGCTTAGTCCTATTAGACGTCTCGTTCTATCTCTATAAATCTTTATACCCAGAATAAAAGCTGCATCTCCTAGATCCTTCATAGCGAAACATCTTCCCAACCAATCTTTTACACTCTGTAATGTTGGGATGTCATTTCCTATAAGTAATATGTCATCGACATATAATACCAGGAAGACTACAGTGCTCCCACTGACCCTGACATATATGCAGGACTCATCTTCACTTCTAGAAAATCCAAACTCTGTGATTTTCTCATGAAAGCAAAGATTCCAGCTTCGAGAAGCTTGCTTAAGTCCATAAATGGACTTCTGAAGCTTACACACTTTCTTAGGATACTTGGTGTCTACAAAACCTTCAGGTTGTGTCATAAACACATCCTCTGTCAATTTCCCGTTAAGGAAAGCGGTTTTGACATCCATCTGCCAGATTTCATAGTCATGAAACGCAGCTATGGCCAGAACTATCCTTATGGATTTAATCTTAGCTACCGGTGAAAAGGTTTCCTCATACTCAATCCCGTAGGTTTGAGTATAGCCCTTTGCCACCAACCTAGCTTTGTAAGTGTGTACTTTCCCGTTTATATCCGTTTTCTTCTTGAATATCCACTTACAACCCACCGTCTTTAGACCGGGTGTGGGATCAATCAAGTTCCAAACTTGGTTGCCATACATGGATTCAATCTCATTATCCATAGCTTCCTTCCATTTAGCTGCCTCAGGGCCTGCCATCGCTTCTCGGTAGTTAGCTGGTTCATCTAAGTCGACTAGTGTACTATCACTAATCATATCATCCTGTTCAATATGGAAACCATAGTAGAACTCAGGAGGATTGCTAACTCTACCGGATCTGCGCAAAGGTAAGGATATGTCATTGGGTTCAACAGGCATCTCAGCCTCATGTTGATGGTCAATGTTTGCAGTTGGTTCTTCATTGGTAGTATCTTGAATCTCATCAAGATCGATCTTACTCCCACTGTCCTCTTTAGATATTATCTCCTTCTCGAGGAACACTCCTCTTCGAGATACAAACACTACGTTTTCACGTGGTTTGTAAAATAGATATCCAAATGACTCTTGTGGGTAACCGACGAATAGACACTTTTCAGATCTTTGACTGAGTTTGTCAGAGGTCTCTCGTCCAACGAAGACTTCACAACCCCAGATCTTGATGTGACCAAGGGAAGGACGCTTTCCCTTCCACATTCGTAAGGTGTCTTTGAAACTTTCTTGGTAGGTACTAGATTTAGAATATGTGCCGCAGTTTCTAATGCATAACCCCAGAAACTTACTGGAAGTGTTGCTCGACTCATCATAGATCGGACCATGTCTAACAAGGTCCTGTTTCTCCTCTCCGCAAATCCGTTGAGTTGTGGTGTTCTAGGAGGAGCTAACTGGGAAACTATTCTACAGCTTCTAAGATGATCGAGAAACTCGATTCTAAGGTACTCTCCTCCCCTGTCGGAGCGGATAACCTTTATCTTTCTGCCCAGTTGATTCTTTACTTCACTTTGATATCTTTTGAATGTCTCAAAAGTGTCGGACTTATGTTTATTAAATAAACATATCCAAATCTACTATAGTCATCTGTAAAGGTGACATAGTACCGATTTTCCCCTTTTGTAGCACATCGGAATGGCCCACATACATCTGTGTGGACCAAATCCAATAGTCCTTCACCTCTTTCACACGTTCCTGTGAATGGTGATTTTGTCATCTTGCCCAGTAAACAGGATTCGCATACATCATCCGATTTTAGGTCGAATGATTCCAACACTCCATCCTTTTGGACTTGGGCAATGCGTTTCTTGTTAATGTGCCCAAGGCGACAGTGCCACAATTTGGACTTATCAATTTCGTTAGAATCAATATTAAATAATAGGTTGTTATCACACTCAACAGTTTCATATATGCCATTATAAGGACAAGCTTTGAATATAAAAACATCATTCAAATAAACCAAATATTTCCATTATTATTATCAAAGCTGAAATTGTATCCATCCTTATACAAGGCAAACAGATGTTCCGATTCATATCAGGTGATTAACAGCAATTATTTAAGCTAATCTCTACTCCTGATCTAACCACGAGCTGGAACCTTCCGACTTTCTTCACAGGCGTGATCTTTCGATTCCCCATGATTAGGTTTAGCTCTCCATGCTTCAAGCTTCTACTTTCCCTTAGTCCCTGCAATACAGAGCAAATGTGAGTACCACATCCTGTATCAAGAACCCATGAATTAGAGATAGAAGTGTTATGGAGTTCGATCATGAACATACCTGAGGTGCTGGCCTTTTCGACTTTGCCGTCTTTAAGGTCCTTCAGATATGATGGGCAGCTTCGCTTCCAGTGCCCCTTGCCATTACAGAAAAAGCATACTGCTTCCTTCGGATTTTTAGTAGGCACAATACCGGACTCTGTTCTCCCTTGAGACCCTTTCTTGGACTTTCCTTTTGGGGCCTTCCAGGATGACTTCCGTTTCTTTGAGGCCTTACCGACAGTAAGCACAGGGGCCACAGGGGTCTCATCTTTCTTGATGCCCTGTTCAGCGGTTCGGAGCAGATTATGCAGTTCCATAATTGACGTCTCCTTCTGATTCATGTTCATCTGATAGGAGAGTACGAACTGATTATAGATGGTGGGCAGTCCAGAAAGAATGATATTGGTGGAGAACTCAGATTCAAACACCATATTGAGAGCCTCCAGCCGGTCGAAGTACCCCTTCATCTCAAGGACGAAAGTGCAGAAAGATGTTCCAGGTTTTGGTTTGCAGGCCATGAGGGATCTTACCACGTCAAGGCGCTCTTTGCTCGCCTTAGCCTCAAACATCTCTCGCAGCTGCTGATTCATCTCAAAGGCCCATGTATTCTCGAAGGCTTTAGCAAGCTCAGGAACCATGGATGACGCCATGATGCAGGACACTTTGTTTGCATCATCGTAATGTTTCTGGTGTGCGTCCATTTCCTCCTGGGTGGGATTCTCATTCAGTGTGGGAATTTGTTCATCGAGAACATACTCCTTGTTCTCATACCTCAGCGTAAACCTGAGGTTTCTCATCCAGTCCACATAGTTCGGAACGGATATTTTTTCCCTACCCAGAACGGAAAAGAGTGAGAAGTTGGATGCGTGGTTGGGAGCAGGAGTGGGAGTACCAGTAGAAGTAGACATCTGTGAGATAAAGTTTTAGTTAATATGAAGTATTCCTTAAACAATTTACTCAATTTGAATTAAGGCTAGGATCCATATTTTCGATTCGTTTTATGAAAAGGGTCGCCGTAATCACGCCACAAATTTATTTTAGGTGGACAAACTCTTGTTGATTTCAATCTCTATGAAATTCCTAGATATTTTGAGATTCATTGAATCTTATCAATGGCATGTTAATCTCGGTTATGCTCAACTACTATCCGTGACTGGGTTGCCGAGGATCACGGACAAGATGGTGAATCTAACCATGCAAAACTGCGTAAGACCCGGCACGGATCAGTCCGGGAATCGCGAGTCCTACATCACCTCCTAATATGTCTCTCATTAGTGTGCCGGTCAATACACATGCTCCGCTAACAGTGCATATAGGAGATGTGCATTTTTCATGGATTTGCATACTAATTCACTTTTGATATATCTAAAACGGGATTTTTGTTTTAGTACTTTAGATTATACTTTTAATCTGGACATCATCCTATCAAAAGTACTCGGTAGCTCCATTGAACGCACAGCGAAGCGGAGGAGGTAGGTCAGCGCGAAGCTGTTAAAAACCTACTCCTTTAGGGAAGCAGAGCGACCCGCCTTATACCTCGTTTATAGTGTGTTCACTATGGGTGAGCCGATTTATCAATTGACTGACGATATAATTAGATTTAAATGATATATATATATATATATATATATATATATATATATATATATATATATATATATATATATAATCAATAATACATATATAAATTTCTTTTAAATCTTAAGGGTTTAATTTTAAACTTTTAAAATTAAAGGGTCTATTTTAAACATTTTAAAATTCAGGGTATATTTTAAACAATTTAAAATATTAGGGTTTAAATTAATATTATTTTTTATATATATATTTCGGTTTAAATATTTAAATAAAATAAGAAACATTTAATTATTAAATATATATATTAAATCCGAAACCTATATATATACCCATATAAATCCTCAAAATTTAAACCTAGGATAATACAAGTTTATCCTAATAAATTATGATATTCTAAAACCTTTAGGATAAGCACTTAATTTAAATTAAGGTAATTTCTAGATAAATAGGATTTAGGATAAACCTAGAAAATCAAGTTTATCTCTAAGGCATGTTTATCTAAAACCCCAAAAATCAAATCCTTAATTAAATTAATAAAATCCTAAATTAATAAAATAATAATTTATTTAATATTTCAGATTTATCCATTTAAAACCTTTTAAAAATCCGAAAATATGAAGATAAATATTAAAAACAATTTTCAAAATTTAGAAAATTAATTTAATATTTAAAAACTATTTTAAAAATTAAATAATTATCAAAAAACGAATTTTACTCCAAAAATTTCGAAGAATTAATTTTTAATTAATTTTTCGGATTTATTTAATATTTAAAAATTAATTAAGTTTAAACAATTTAATTTAAAATTAAAAACGCCATTAAAATTAAATCAAAATTCCGAAAATTAATCAAAACAAATTTTGAAATTTAAGAACAAGATTATCATCTCAAAATTAGTGCAAAGATCGTTAGGTTAACCGCTCTGATACCACTGTTGGGTTTCCTATACCCTTGCTAGGTTAAATTAAAACTTTGCGGAAAATTAAATAACCTAACTATGCAAGAATATAAAACCTTAAGGATCTAACCAAACAAGCTAAGCAACTAATTATTAAAATAAATAGATGAATAAGAAAAACTAACCTTGAGAAAATTCGCAATTTTCTCCACGAAGAACGATTTCACGAACAGCCTCTGAATCGAGCAACAAGCGTCTAAAGCAAGATCGTCTCTAGTTGTTCACACCCAATGAACAAAAGAAAAGATAATTATAACTTTTCTAAGCTCAGATCTCAGAGTCCCAAAAACTGGTATCCCTTGTGATCGTTAGAGAACTTAGAATCGAATGAGCGAGGAATGAAGCAGGCAGGGGCTGCCTATTTATAGGTTTTAGAAACCTACAAATTTTTTATCCCAAATCCATGTGGGATGGATTAGTGGCCGGCCCCCCTATTAGGGTTTAGGGGGTGCCCTGTTGACTATCAACTAATTGCAGTTTAGCCCCTGTACTTCCTCAGTTAATTCTATTAGCTTCCGGTTAATTTATTAACTATTAATAAATTAACAAACTAACCCATTAATAAAATATAATCAATTATTTAGTTTCTAATTAATTTATTAAACATAATAAATTAACAAACTAATTAACATTATATATTTAAGTTAATCATCTACTCTTTACAATTCATTGCATGCACCCAAAAAAGATCCAGTCTGATAACAATATGTTTACAAATAATTGTGACTTGGACACTAATTCCAACAAAAGAGCCTTACGAAGCCGGCATACTTCACCTTTCTGATGAGCAATACCTGGAGGAGGAGTCATGTAAACCTCCTCATTAAGATTACCATTCAAGAAGGCTTTTTTGACATCCATTTGAGATATTTCCCACTGACGAACAGAAGCCACTGCAATCAAAGTACGAATAGTGGTCATTTTTGCAACAGACGCAAAAGTTTCCACATAATCTATACCGTACTGCTGTGAGTATCGCTTAGCAACAAGTCTAGCCTTATATCTCTCAACAGATCCATCTGATTTGGTCTAAGTCTTATAGACCCAACGACAACCAATGGGTTCCTTTCCGGAGGGGAGAGGAACCAAATCCCAAGTACGAGTATGATAAAGAGCGGTAAGCTCCTCAGCCAGCGCCTCCTGCCAAAGTGGATCAGAGACAGCCTCTCTATAGGATACCATCCATTAATAGCAACAACCTTTTATATTTTTACCGATAATAGAATCAACGTTTTATCCATCTATCGAGATAATAACAACAACTTTTAACTTTTTATTAATAAATGTGACATGTCAAATTAAAACGTCATTAATCTTTAACTTATTATTATTAGAAAATTAAATTTATGAAAGTCTAAACACGTTCAAATACGTTCGTGATCTATATTTGTGTCTAAATTTTGTTAGAGAGAGCAAATGCAATGTGCGACAATGAGAGAGATAACAAATAAATTATTTTATAGCATCAAGAATGAAAGATTATTTTAATATGTAATATTGTCATGCAATGATCCAAAGTATATTGTCATCGTTATGATTATTTACACGTATTAGCAATTGTCAAATAAAAAACAAGATTGCATCTAGAAATCTAGGATCAAGATATAATAGAATTGTATTTTTATAAACAATACTAGTTTATTATCCCGTGTATTACACAGATTATAATAATTTATTGTTTTCTTTAAACATGTATATAAACTTAAAATTTTATTATAAATATAAAATATATCTTAAAATACTAATGATAAACTATTGTAAATGAGTTATTAAAATACTATGAAATGATAAAGTATAAAACTCGTTGTCCAAAAAACTTTTAAATATTGATATTTAAATAAATACATATAAAGGATTTTAGTATTAATAATATCGGTTAATAATATTTATTAAAATATAGTTATTATTTAAATAAACGATTTATCAATAAAAAATAACAAATTAAGAAAAAATTTAAGGTTTTACTAAAATATAGTTTTGATTTAAATATAAATATTTTTACTTATTGAAATATAGTTGGTTGGTTGATAGTTAAATTTAAAAAAATTGAAGGAAATAAATTTAAGTTGGTCAATTAATTACAATATTTAAGAAAGTAATTAAGGAAGTTTAGGAGGGAAAATGAAAAAACTTAAAGCCTAATATGATGACATGTGGCGAGAAATGTTGTTATTTATTATATATAAAGATAAAGATGAGCAAAAACATTTCAAGTAGGATGTTTTTGGTGTTAATTATTAGTGATGACACGATCGAACAATTGCAGAATTATTGATCGAACAACAAAAGCTAAACGGTTTTTTTTTTTTTTGCTAAGAAAAAACATGATAGAGAGAGAAGTTAGGTCCCTATAGGACGAAATTCTTCATTTGTGTGTTGTGATGGATGATCATCAAACCCCTAGATTTGACTTGTATTTATAGCGCTAGAGTTGTAAATCTTATGCGGTATATTTAAACTAAAATTATATCCTTTAATTGGATAATTAGATCATATATAATTGTCCATAAATTAAATTTATGCATCTTTTTAATATTATCCTTTTATTTATCAAATTAACAAATGACTAACAATCCATAATTAGATCATAATTATTCATGATATTATTAATTTATTTATCAAATAAATAGATGAATCAAATATTGTTGTAATTAAATATCTAAAAAATGATACGAATATAGCAAAATGTGTTCATATTATATATATATATATATATATATATATATATATATATATATATATATATATATATATATATATATATATATATATGTGTGTGTGTGTGTGTGTGTGTGTGTATGTATGTATGTATGTATGTATATCAGATCTCATACAAAATGAAATGAAGTTCACGTTTTCATGTTACATTAAAAAAAAAAAAAAACAAGTATTTATAATACCCTAAATTGAGGGTCTTGAATGATCACCCCTATCTATAATATATAAAATAAGAAAACCACTTAGAGTTTCTAGACCATTGGATGGAAAGAAATCAATGGTCCAGATTAATGACCACTCATAATTATTTATGAAATGTATCTTATACCCTTAATTAAAATCAATAATTATACATATGCCATTTTTAATTCATTTTCCAAATTCACTACCTTAACTTAATTACATTAAATTTTGATTTTAATTTTTTCATTAATGAATTAATATTAAATTAATATTTACCTAAAATAAATATGTGTCATTATTATCCTTAATGATCATAGTTAAATTTAAATTTAAAAATTTGGATTTAAATGTAGAAGTGTAGTAAATAAAGTTCAAATTTTTTTTAATTATTTTGCTAACAAGATTTAAAATTTAATTGATAAAACTTCAATTGTGAATATGATAAATTTTGATTGTTGATTTTCAGATATTCCATTTTTATATTTTATCATTTTCAAAATATATACACATTCACATAAATGAAGTTATTTGTTTTTTACATTGATATTTCATATTTGAAGTTAATAAAAATTAAAAGAAACATGTTTTTTTGCAAACATATATTATCTGTTTTTAATAATACAATATTATAATATTTTTTATTTAATATCAAACAACTAATTATTTTTTTATCTTTAATTTAACTAGCTTTTAATTTTTTTATTTTAATTATATTTAAATTTTATAATAACTTACTAAAATATAAAAAAATATGTATTTTTCTAAATCAACCCATGTAATACATGGTTTGATTAACCTATATATATAATACAACAAAATAATTTATGTCATGCTACAATACAAGAAAATTTTATTTTTCCACCTCTTTTTTCAAATTTAACACCTTAACTTAATTGCATTAAATTTTGACTTTATATTTTTTCATTAATTAATTAGTAATAAATTAGATTTTGTAATATTTAAAAAAAAATGTTTACCTAAAATAAGTATCTATCATTATTATCCATAATAATCATAATTAGATCCAAATGTAAAATTTTGAATTAGTTGTGGAAATTATTATTATGTATGATAAAGGAAAACATCAAATGTCACGTGTCACCTCTACGTTCACCAAAAAGATAATTACAATACAATTTAATATTTTTAAAAAAGATAAATATACTTTATTTTTTAATCTATAAATAATAAAAAATAAACACAATTATTATTTTTGTATGTTTTTGTTTTTACTCATATACATTTTATATAAATAAATTTAATTAAAAATATCCACGTAATACGTGGGTTATAAACTAGTTACTTATTAAAAACAAGTATTGGCTATGCAACTACTTTCATTCTTTAATGCTTATTAAAAACATTTTTGTTATCTCTTTTATGGGCACACATAACATTTGATCTCTTTTAAATAAAATTTGAACAAAAAAGTGGATTTTGAACTTATTTGGAAGTGTTTCGATCATCATAAAGTTAGTTTCTTTAATATAATAATTAGTTAAAGATAAACAGAGTTGTTATTATTGGTAAAAAAAATAAAAATTGTTGTTATTAATGGATAATAACTTGCTATAGCAAGTTTCTAGATATAATATGGCTATAATATGCAAAAATAAATAAATAAATAAAATTTGTTGTTATTAATGATAAAAAAAATAAATAATGTGACTATAAACGGTAAAACTACAAAAAGTTATTGTTATTTTTTATATATAACTCATATTAAGAAAATAAACAGGTGATTTATAAATTAAAAATTCCACTTTGACGCTTAAAAAAACATTATATAAACAAGATTTATAAAATTAAAAGATAAAAACAAATAATTTTACTTTTTGTGCTTATAATACAAATAAAAAAAATTATATGACCCAAAAAATCAAAAACAGATAAAACTTATACAAACACAAGTAATACATATTTGATTTTTTAATAATAATAAGAGAAAATTGCAAAAAGAAGTCACTTAACGTAACTTCAAATTATACATTCTGTCCTATGTTCTAAAAAAGTCTGTATTTCCCTTATGTTAACGTCAACTTTAAATGTTATACGTTAAAAGTTGTTAAAAATTGCAATATTTTGGTAGATAAACTAATGATATCGCAACTTTTTAAAAAAAAATAAAAAATATACAAATTTACGGTTGGTTAAATGACCTTTTTTATAATTAACTCTTAATAAATTTAAGATTTTTGGATTACATTTTCTTTGAAAATTTTCCAAATTAATATGGACCCGAATAAACTGACTTTTTAATCAAACATGAATGATGAATGGTTCCATAAATGCGTCCCGATTCATTTAAAGCAACACGGATTATACATGTGTTCTAATAATACATGTGTTCTAATAATACAATAAATCAATTTTCTAGTAAATAAAAGTTTAAAAAATATAATAGTAATAAATATTGAAAAAACAAACAACATGCTACATGCTTCAGCTGGGTGGCTTGTGAAATATAACAAAAATAATGCACAAAAGTAATACGAAAATTCAAATATTATTAAATAATTCTTGAACATTGTCTTACTTATCAATTTTGAGACGGGTAATTCTATATACACACACCTTCAATTTCTAACCACACACTCCCTTCTTAATATGAGAGGAGAGTAACTTTTAATCATTGAGTTTCATGTCATTAACAAAAATTATGTGAGTAAGAGAGTGCGTGATTAGTAAAAATATGAGTGTGTATATATATAACAATGCCCTTTGATAAATATGCATATTTTCATTTACTACTTTTTTTACAATCAATAATATTATATATACATGTATATGAGTTTTTTTGTGAAAAAAAAAAAAGCAACATGTTTTCATGTTTTTTGCGTTTTCGTCCCTTCATATTATTTTTTTTCCATAAAAGTCCTCAAATTAATTTTTTTTCTTTTTGGTTTAGTGAAATTTGGACATTAGAATCCGGTTTTTCAGTTTTTAAAAACCCGGTTCACTAATTATAACCGGGGTCTAATGTCCAAATTTCAGTAAACCAAAAAGAAAAAAGTAACTTGATAACTTTTATGGAAAAAAATAACATGAAGGGACGAAAACGCAAAAAACGTGAAAACATGTTGGTTTTTTTTTCCATAATAAACCACATATATAAATATATAGGGTTCACATGAGAACCCCTATATTTCGTGAGAACGTAAGAACCACTCTAAAATTTGTGCATCCACTGTCTAAAATTGTGCATTTGATACTAAAATTAAATGTTTTTGATAAATTTATGCATCCCATGTAAAAAAATTACGCATCTCATGCAATAATTTATCCATTTGATGTACGAATTGTGCATTTAAGAAAATTTGTGCATTTGATGTTCAAATTTGTGCATTTAGTTTATAATTTAATGAATGTAATTTTTTAATGTAATTGTAGTGTTAGATTATGATATTTATTAATATTTAATACTAATAATGATTTTAAGTAAAATTTTTAATTTTTAAATTTGTGCATTTAATGTACAAACCCAACTCTATATGTGTGTGTGTGTGTCTATATATATATATATATATATATATATATATATATATATATATATATATATATATATATATATATATATATATATATATATATATATATATATATATATATATATATATATATATAATTTGGTTCCACAGCGTCCCTTATGAAAGCATGCGTATCCAGCGTACCCCACATAGGTAAGGGTATTTTCGTAATTGCAGCGACCATTCACATTGCTTAAATTCATCATTCACATTAATTGATCATTCACATTAGTCAATTGATCATTCACATTACTTAATTGATCATTCACAACACTTATTTAACTATTTATACTTCTTGTACACTTATTTGATCATTCACATTACTTAATTAACCATTCACATTACTTAATTGACCATTCACATTACTTAATTAATCATTCACATTACTTAATTGACCATTCACATTACTTAAATACATTTAACATTGATGGTATGTAGAAGATGAAGTCTAACATTGCTGTTCTCGTCATTCATCAAATGTGAATGGACATTTACCTAATGTGAATGACCATTCACATTAGAAGATTGATCATTCACAAAACGTAGTTGACAATTAACAGGACTAATGTAAGGTGCTGATATTATTTCACCAATGTGAATGGTAAATTTCCTAATGTGAATGGCCATTCACATTAGCTGAATGATCATTCACATTGGTTGATGTTATTAATGTTTGATAGATTTGAGAATTTGAGTGTTACATGAATGATCATTGTTACTGTTTGTCATTAATCTTGTTACTGCTTGTTAGTAGTTGACGATGCACAGCATACATGCTGTGCTGATATGGTACAACCAATGTGAATGGTAAATTTCCTAATGTGAATGGCCATTCACATTAGCTGAATGATCATTCACATTGGTTAATGTTATTAATGTTTGATAGATTTGAGAATCTGAGCGTTACATGAATGACCATTGTTACTGTTTGTCATTAATTTTGTTACTGCTTGTTAGTAGTTGACGATGCATAACATACATGCTGTGCTGATTTGGTACAACCAATGTGAATGGTAAAATTCCTAATGTGAATGGCCATTCACATTAGCTGAATGATCATTCACATTGGTTGATGTTATTAATGTTTGATAGATTTGAGAATTTGAGCATTACATGAATGACCATTGTTATTGTTTGTCATTAATCTTGTTACTGCTTGTTAGTAGTTGACAATGCTCAGATTCACATGTTGTGCTGATATTATTTTACCAATGTGAATGGTCAAATAAGCAATGTGAATGATCATTTAAGTAAGGTGAATGATCAATTAAGTAATGTGAATGATAATTTAAGTAACGTAAATGGTTAATTAAGTAATGTGAACGATCATTTAAGTAATATGAATGGTCAATTAAGTAAAGTGAATGACCAATTAAGTAATATGAATGATCAATTAGTCAAATAATTATTGTGAATGATCAAATGTGAATGATTGACGCGTGCAAAACACACCTCAGGTTTTAATGTCTAAAGAACCCAAAGTATAAATTACACAACTGGCAGTGTACCAATCGTGTGCAATATAGCTTTAAGAATCACCCAGGATTTATCGAACTCGGGGAATGAAATAAAGATTGGAGACTCAAATACTACAACCTAAACCAATATTTAGCTATTTTTGACTTTTTGAAGAAATTATCAACTAGAGACAATAATTAAAATTAATTATCCGATTAACTAATGCAAACTAAGTAACTCAAGAATAAAAAGTTAAACTAATATTTTTGGATTTTTCAGATTAAAATAAAAACTAATTTTAGCAAACAAGAATTAAACTAAACAACTAAAGCAAGCAAGTAACGACAACTAAATTATACGAATCAAACTAATTAAAGCAAAATCAAATCAAACTAACTTAAGCAAGTAAAGAACTATGATAAATTTTACCAAACTCTTATATTACGAAAGCGTCACCCACTTGGAATTAGAAAATCATAATTAACTGGCAATGGATTGAATTGATTGACTAAAGACAAATCGGTTGATAACCAATTTTAAATTCAATTAAGCCCGGATTTTAGTTTAATTTACCGATTATTTAATTACTTCAAGTTAAAATATTTAATCTTGATAACCACGTGATGGAAACAAAGCAACTCGTCAAACTCCAATATTAACCAATTAATCTTATAATCGCAACACAATGCCTAAAGATAATCGAGTAACACCGAAATCCAACAAATTGACTTAGTCACTTTAAAAATCAAACTTTATGATTTGTCAACCCTATTATCGCAACACAATGCATAAGAACCAACAAACGCATAAAATTCTAGATTAACAATCAACCATCAAATCATTATCGCAACACAATGCCTAGAAGAGATAATTGACTATTAATTTTTTCGCTTAAAGCATCTTTCTTTTTAAAACGCAGATTTAATTAACACTTTATTATCGCAAAACAATGCTAAAAGATTAATAAAAATCTGATTTTTAACAAGAAAATATGAAATAATCAAGAATCCAATAAATATAAACCAAAATCCATCAATCAATCCAACAATTTACCAATTAATACATAGAATCCATCATCCCAAGCGGGTGAACAAGAAAACTACTCACTAATCATGCTAAAACCCAAAATTAAACTCAAATTAATAAAAACCATTATAAAATCAGAAAGTTAAAGGAACGAATGTACCAAATCGCGCTGCTACAATAAAGAATTTGAATCCAAAACTCGAACCGAATGCTTCTAATCCAAGAAATTCAAAAACTTTAGCTAAACTATGATTAAAATTCGTGAAAGATGAAAGAAAGCTCTGAAATTCGCCAAAATCGTGTCTGAATCGCACGAATCGACGCTGGAATCGCCCCGAATGCTCTTAAAATCGAAGAAGAATTAAACTTTTGGCTACAACTATGATTAACTATATAGAACTACTGAGAAACCCAGAGGAAATTCGCCAAAATACGTCTGAAATTCGCCTCCAATCGATTCTGGAATGCAACTGCCGCCTGCTAGGTTTTAAAAACAAATTTGGTGGGCTGGGCCCAGCACGCGGGCGCGTAGGGGCAAGTCACGCGGGTGCGTTGACTTAACCTAGCCTACGCCCCTGCGTGGGTAAGCTACGCGGGTGCGTGGCTTGCCTTGACTTAAAATGGGCACGCGGGCGCGTGGGATGTTCTACGCGGGTGCGTGGATGCTCAACTGGACTTGGCGACACAGGTGCGTGGAGAGTCTTACGCGGGTGTGTAGAGTCACTTTTCGCCAAATTTTTACTTTCGATCACGGGAGATGGCTGGATCATAAAATCTCGTCATTTTAGCCTTGATTTCCGTTCCCATGTTGATTTAATGGCTTCTGACCTGCAGAATACACATATTGATGAAATCAGTATCTTTTTCACACGTTTCGGTTTGAAAACCACATAAATTGAAGATAAAATGATATCAAACACATGTATAATTTTGCACATATCAAGCAACTTTAAGACTAGGGCTTAGGATTTCAAATACTGATTTGAGACACTCTTGGGAGTGTCTTGGATGTTCATAAAGCGGGGAATAAACCCTCTATTTATAAGCCAACATAGACCTAGAGTTAGGGATGAAATCTAACTCTTTAAGGATAATGCCAACTAATTATTTTAATTATCTAGTACAAGAAACTTACTTGATAATATCCATAACTAATTATGAGATAATTATCATGATAAATCTACTATTTATCTTATCAAAACCGAATTTGATGTCAAATTTAGATATATGTCACTTTTAGTCCCTCAAGTTTTGTCTTTGTTGAATTATTCATCATATGATTAATCTAAACATCTTTAACCCTTCTAATTGAACATCTAATGATCAATTAGGGTTAGTAATATCTAATATTACTATTTAAATGATTATATATATATATATATATATATATATATATATATATATATATATATATATATATATATATATATATATATATATATATATATATATATATATATATATATATGAAACGTGCAAGTTCACATGAACTGCACTGTTGTGAACGTATGTTCACAGCTAAGCATGTTCACATGAATTTTTCCACGTTCACATGACTTTTAAAAGGCTACGAAGTGTGAATGCGTGTAATTCTTTTAAAAATATCCTTATATTATTTTTATCTAAATGAATATGAAAAAATTTTTAAAAAAAAAACATTTTTTCGGAGCATGTTCACATCTTAAACCCGTGTGTTCACAGGTACTCACGGTACTCTGCATTTTTTAGGTACTCACACGAACCATATTCTATATATATATATATATATATATATATATATATATATATATATATATATATATATATATATATATATATATATATTTATATATATATATATATATATATAAAATAATAATAATAAAAAAGAGGAACATCAAAACTCACATGTCACATTCACGTTTTATTAAATAACCAGGTTAGATGTCTGATTTACCATGAAAGAAAATCAAAGATAGAACTGCTACTAAACAACCAGGTCTAATTTTTTTTTTTTGTAAATTACTAAATTGTCTTTTTACTCTATTTCCAGTAAAAAAGAAACTCTATTTATAACTTACTAAATTATACACACTATTCCGGAATCTATCTATTTTATTAAAAAGTTAAATAAATTGTCATTTGTCACTTAAATACAGTAATAATAGGCGAACACTTTATTTGACACGTGTACTTTGTAATTTTTTCTGTTTAATAGTTAATTTCATTTTATTTATAGTTCCTATATTTTGCTTATAAGGTTATAATAAGGAGGTTTGAATAGAGTTTTTGTAGTAGTGTTATATTTATAGGGTTATATGTCAAAAATAACAACAAATTTTCGTCGTTTATAGTTATATTATTTATTTTTTATCACTAATAGTAAAATCTTTTGTATTTTTTACCGATTATAGAAATTTTTGACCTGGAAACCTGCTATAGCAGGTTACCATCCATTAATAGCAATAACTTTTATCTTTTTACTAATAATAGCAATAACGTTCTATCTTTTCACTGATAATAGCAACAACTTTTAACTTTTTTATCAATAACATCGACATATCAAATTAAAACGCTATTTATCTTTTATTATTATTTAAAAAATTAAATTTCTTAAAATCAAAACACGTTCAAATAAATCTATAATTTATATTTGTGTCCAAATTTTGTTAGAGATAGAATGAATGCAATGTGCGGAAATGAGAGAAATAACGAATAAGCTTTTTTATAAATGTTAAGAGGAAAAATATTTTAATATGTTATATTGTCATGCAATGATCCTAAGTATATTGTCATTGTTAGGTTTATTTACACGTATTAACAATTTTCAAGTAAAACTTTAACGCAGCGGAATTAAAAATAAACCACAAAAACTAGATTATATTTAGACGTTTATGAACAAGAAATAATCATTAATAGAATTAAATTGTATTCTTTATTCCAACAATATAAGCAAAAGAAAATTCAAATGAGATGTTTCCGGTGTTACTGTAGATGACACAAAATTGTATCTAGAAATCTAGAAACAACACATAATCTAATATTCTAATTATAATATTAATGTACTAGAATTCTATATTTGAATTTTGAAGTATGTCTATTTGAACTTTTTAACAATTATGGTTGTGTTATAAAACCTATTTTTGGATATTATGATTAATTATATTCATGTTTGAGTATTTATAAATATGTTGTATGTATAATTCTAAAATTCATATAAATAATTTAAATCTGACTACCCCGCGCCTAAGCGGACTACTACCAAGTATCCAGTTGGCCAGCCGACTACCGCTTAGTGATTTCTACAACAATGCATTTAAACCAAAATTCATAATTGGATAATTAAATCATATATAGTTATCCATAAATTAAATGGATACCCTTTTATATATTAAGTAAATAAAATACTAATCATCCATATTAGATCACAATTATTTATAATAGGGTTAAGTGTTATTTTGACCATCCAACTTTTAGATTTTTTTTCGATTTAGCTATTAAACTATTTTTTGTCTCGATCTAGCCACTAAACCATTTTTTGTATATATATATGTAGCCACTAAACTTTTCTTTTACTGATTTAGCAACTAAAATTTGTCCCAATTTGGCCACTAAACTATCATATTTTGTATCTATTTAGCTGTTAGTTTTATTCATTTTTCACAAAATAGAACATTAAACAAAATTTTGTGGTTAAAGCAGGACAAAAAATAATTTAGTGGCTAAATGAGACAAATCTGAAAGTTGGATGGTCAAAATGATACTTAACTCTTTATAATATTATACCTTTATTTATCAAATAAATAAATAATGCAATTATTGTTGTAATTAAGTATCCAAAAAGTAATACAAATGTAGCATAATGTGTTCATTATATTTATATGATATCGTATACAAAATAGATTGAGTTTCGCGTTGCAATGTTACACTTGATTAGTCGTCTTTATTATACCCCTAAAAACCCGGCTATGCATGAAAATATGACATATCAAAATAATTTTCATTTTTTGATGTTTATAAAAATACAAATCCGTTACCTCTTTTGTAGACATACATTGTATTTGATTTATCTCTAACTAAATTTGAACAAAAAAATTGATTATGAACATATTTGATTGTGTTTCAATTTTCATGAAATTAGTTTCTTCAAAATAGTTATAAGTTAAAGATAAATAGTATTTTAATTTGATATATTGTTGCTATAAATAAAAGGTTAAAAGTTGCTGCTATTATTGGTAAATTGATAAAACGTTGTTGCTATTATTGGTAAAAAGATAAAAGTTGTTGCTATTATTGGTAAAAAGATAAAAATTGTTGCTATTAGTGGATGGTAACCTGCAATAGCAGGTTTCCAGGTCAAAAATTGCTATAATCGTTAAAAAAAACACAAAACTTGTTGCTAATAATGATAAAAAATAAATAATGTGGCTATAAACGATAAGACTACAAAAAGTTGTTACTTTTGGCATATAATTAACCCTATTTTTATAAAACTAAAGCTAATACATCTAAAATAAAAACAAATTTTAAAATGACCTATACGAGCAACTCACTGGCATTATTTTAGAACATATATTTTTTTTTATGTGAATGATATTTTCATTAAAAAAATTATTCATATGGATTTTCTTTGATAAGTATCGACCCAATTTATTTACTTTTATTTATTTATTTAATATTTTGAAGGTGTAATGAAAAAATAAAATAATATATACGATTATAGATTTACATAAATAAAAAATGATGATGATAACAGAATTAAATGTAATTCTAAGGTAAAACGATACAAAAAGAAAAAAAAAATAAAAACTAAAATATTTCAAACAATAAATTCAACATAATAAAAAAAAGGAAAATATAATATTTTAAAAAAAAAATAAACATAATATAAAAAATTAAAATAAAATCAACATAATAATAATAATAATTAATTTATTAAAAAAACACTAATATAATAATAAAAATGGTGCAGAATTGAATGAGATCCCTCTACGTACGGCTCTACATAGCGTTCGTGATCGATATGGTGCATTGAATTTAGATGGTTTGCATTCACAGAACGCAACCATGCATAATCAATGATATAACACGGGTTTGAATTTTAGGCTATATTCAAATCTACGTTTTACGTCTTTACGGTACAACTGGTACCGTATATATAACAAGGGAAGTGATTTGTACACAACAAAAATTTACCATACACAAAAATTTCATATAAAAAGACTATTTTATCCTTACTTTAGAAGGTAAAGTGTAATAATGATAAAAGTGTTAGTAAAGGTAAGATAGTCACTTTATATGAAATTGTTGTGTATGTTAAAATCTTGTTATGTACAAATCACTTCCCATATAACAAAATGTAATGAAATCATATGAGATTTACACAATATCATTTCATTCCACAGTAATAAACGCTCTGTAAGTAATCGAGTGTGTGTGTTTATGGGTTTGGAAATTATTATATAATAAATTTGAAAATTTAAATTTAACTTGTGTGTTCTTTGTAATATTAAATTTTAAATTTTAATACCTGTTTTTTAGGATTAGTTATTAAAAATAGCAAGAAGTTTTTATATTTTTATCATTTATAGCAACAATATTTGTTTTGTATTGTCAATAGCATCGACTTTTGTATTTTTCAAAATTAATTACATCAACTTTTGCATTTTTTTCTTTAATACATTAAATTTTGTATTTTTTTATCACTGAAGTAACAACTTTTTTACTTTTTGTTGTAAATGATGAAAAATATAAAGGTTGATGCTATTAATGATAAAAAAATAAATTATGTTATTATAAATATTAAAAAAACAAAAAGTTGTTTTTAGCAATTAGTTTTTTTTATGGTTCTAAATTTAAATTATTTATTTTTCAAAGAAACGATGTATGGGTTTGATTGTAATAGAGTTGGTGAAAATAAAATATAATAAAAACTAAAAATAAAATAAACCATGATAAATGTTGATATTTTTTGAAAGTGAAATGTCAAGAAGGGTTAATATGAAAAAAACCAACATTATACGGTTTAGTTCCTCCGTTTATTTTTTACAAATAAATTCCTTAATTAATATATTTGTTTGTGATTTTTGAAAATTTTCTTTATTTCTTCATAAAAGTCTTCAAGTTAGTGGACTTTCCGTAGAAACATAGTGAAAACATGTTGATTTTTTGTGGAAAAAGTCAGGGTTGATTATGAAAAAAGCAAAACTTTTCCGAAAACCGAAAACAATAACTTGAGGAATTTCTTAGTAAAAAATAACACGGATGGACTAAATCGCAAAAACATATTGGTTTTTTTCGTATTAAACCCTATTAACAAACAAATTAAAGTGTCATGATATATAAAATATTTTATAAAATCTATTAAGAAATCATTAACATTTAACTTTTATAATTAATATAAATACAGATATTATACGATTTTATATGTTTACGAAATGACTGAGGTTGTAAAACAGGTTTCTAAACCATAATTAGTATGTGTAGCATATTGTAAAAAATATAACAATTGTTTCAGTTCATAATAACTTAATTATAAATAACTAGTTTATTACCGGTGTATTAGACGGATGTTTTAACATATAATTGCTTATATTAATTACATACAAACTAATAATTAAAGCGTAAAAATATTACTTTTATTACAAAAAAAATACAAGAATTATAGTATTATTATTATTTGACATGAACTATAATTTTTCTAAAACATATGAATGATAATAAGTATTTTTTTTATCATTTTTAAACTTTCTATTACATTGTATTTATCATTTATTGAAATACGAATATTTGATTTAAATTGATTTCATATCTTATTATATTATATGTAAAATTAGAAATCTATGATTTGGATATTACTTCTTTTTCAAGAATATGATTTGTCATGTGTAAATTGTTGGGTGATGGCACGATAAATAAATAAAGTTGATTATTTATTATTATTTTTAATTATAAACTATCATTAGGATTAAAACATGAACATGTTTTTAAAGTTTAAAAAAAATTTGTTTTATAAATCAATTATATAATTCTAGATAAGACATTTTAGGTAAATTAGAGGTTAAATTAAGAAGCATTTAAAATCAATAAATTATATTAGTAATCTTTTAGTTTCTTTAAAAATCAACTAGTTTATGACTCACGTAATACGTGGATATTTTTAATAAATATTATTTAAAATAATGTAAGAATATATCATTATTCATCAATGATTGTTTTTAAAAGTTTATTTTTAGTTTAATATATTTTAATTTATATAAATTGAAATTTTAGTTTATACATAATATAATACTTATATATTTACTACAAATTAATATTTATAGACTAAAAATAATAGAGTTATTTATATTTTTATATAGAACAATTGTATTTATTTTTTATTATTTATAGAATAAAAATAACATAATGTATTTATCTTTTTAAAAGTGATAAATTGTATGTCTCTTTTATTTTTTATAATAATAAGTTGTATTAATCTTTTATGATTATATGTGGAAGTTTATTAACTCATGTGTTACATAAGCATTTAAAAAACCTAATTATATTTTGAGAATTTAAACTTATAAACAAATACACAATTGTTATTATATGCATGTGATAGAAACATGTATTTATTTTATCAAAAGTTTAATTCAACTAAAACATTTATAATGTTTATCAACTATACCATTTTGTATAAAATCAATGTAGGATGTCATAAAAACTTTATCCATAAACTTTTAACACAAACTTAATTTTATTTTTTTAGTTAAAGGCATGTGAGATTAATTCAATATAAAAAAATAATAAAAAAATGTGTGCTCGATTTAAATTTAAACGTATTAACATTAAACTCGTCCAAACATAAAATTTAAAAGAAAATAGTTTATCTAATTATTAATACAATAAGATCAATTATTTTTTTTTAATAAGAAAAACTCAAACATGTAATCTAAATCCAGTTTATAAAAAAGTAACATAAACTACTTTTGTAAGAATTAATAATTATAAAAAATTTTAAAAATAAAGAATAGATTCTAAATTTTATAAATTAGTTTAAATTTTAAAAGTCAATAATTATGATTGAAAACATAAGAAATATAAGAAGGAAAAATTGTATCTAATTTGTCAACATTTTATACTTAATATGATTTAACTAAAAAATTTATGTTATATTAATAAATAAATATCTCTTTTTAGATATTAATTATACAAAACAAATACAATTGTAATATGCATGTATCAAATTTAAAGACAATATATATGCTTTAGTTATAGTAACCTATTGGTTTAAATTCTTTTAATATAATAAATTGAAGTAAGTAATGTAAGGAAATAAATTAGGAAAGAAAGATAAAAGGTTATTTATATATTTTTTAATTAATTAAATTTATCATTGAATAGTTCTAAATTAGGAAAAAAAGCGGGAAAATTAAAAAGTAATGTGCTAAGAAAATGACACGTGGCAATGAGATGTTCTCATTTATTATAATATATAGATTATATAAATTAGTTGAAGGAGTTATATTAGGCAAAATGAGCGGGAAAATAAAAATCAGAAGAGCTGAGGGAGTGATACGTATCACAAATCATTTTGTTTTATTAATATATATAGAAGATAGATTATTAATAAACAGTGGTTGTTAAGATCCTATTTTAATATCATCGAGTTTCGTAGTTGACGTCATAAGTTATCTGAGGGTCACACCAATGAATGCCAACGAACAAGTGTGCATATCAAACAATTGTAAGCAATATATATAGGATATTTTTAGCTGAATTATTTATCTAGTCATTAGACAATTAATTAAATAAATCTAATTTAACAAGTACTTAAATGACGTATTTAATATTGCAAAAAGCCAAATTATCAAGTAGTGATAAATTAAAGTGTCTTATTAATTTTACAATATAATACTTAATACATTTTTAGTTATTATTGTGGTTGGGTGCGTTTGTTCGGACTTAATTGTCTCTTAAAAACTTCTAAAATTTTATTTCTAAATATAATTATTCAAAAAACCATAAAAGTATAAAAAATTTCCAATTAAGTCCCCATTTCATTTTTTTCCTCATAAATCTCCTAACTGATTAAAACTTTTAAATTCACCCGTCAGCCTGTTATAGCAGGTTAACATTCAAACTTATTTTGTAAAAATCATCAAAGTATAAAACTTTTTCGATTTAGTCCTCCACTAATTTTGTTGTTGTTGTTGTTGTTGTTGTTGTTGTTGTTGTTGTTGTTATTATTATTATTATTATTATTGTTGTTGTTATTATTATTATTATTATTATTACTATTACTATTACTATTGACAATCTTTTAATTATAATGAAATTATTTATTTACGATTATATAATATATCATTGTTTATTTATGATTATTATGATTAAATCTTTTGATTTTCAACTTTTTGATAAAAGAAAACGAACCATTATGTGTTTTTATTTCGAACATTTAAAAACGACGATCCCTTCCGATTTTATTTTCCAATTATAAATAAATAGTTATATCTAGTTTCGTTCAGAAAAAAAGAATGGATTACAGATTGTTCCGTTTGAAAAAAATTAAAATCCATTGGTCATAGTTTTTTTGTTCAGAAATATTAAAAAATTACAATAATCTATTCTATTTTTCAGAACAAAATAACTACACTATTTATTTACGATCAAAACTTTAAAGTGGATAGGTTCGTCAATTTTCCGATCAGAAAAAAATCTAAATAGCTATAGCTATTTTAGTTAAGGGTTCGTCGTTTTTTTGGATAGTAAATACATAGTTGTAGCAATTTTCATTCGGAAAATTGAAATTAGTGGTAGTTTTATACACTTGAGAATTTAAAAATCGGAATGAATCATACTTTTATCCATCCGGAATTATTAAAAGTCAATTGAAGTTTTTTTCCGTTCGTAAAATTAATAATCGAATTGGAACCGATCGAAAAAAAAATCAGAGTAGTTCGTCTTCTTTTATCTAAAATTAGAAACTCTAAATAGTTCATATAATAATCCTAAATAGACAATGATATTATATATAATCGTTAATAGATAATCTCAATATAAAAGTAAATAAATAATCCAAAGTAAATAAAAAAAAGTGATTTTAAATCTTACAAAAATTTTAAAATCGTAAATAAATAATTTTTAATGTAATTAAAAAAAATTTCAATAATAGTAATTTATAATAATGATGATAATTATAATAATAATTAAAAAATCAATGGAAGACTTAATCGAAAAAATTTATATACTTTGATGTTTTTTACATAGATTAAGCACGGTAACCTGCTTAGCAGATTGCAAGTTACATTTGAACTGGTTTTATGAGTTTTATTTGGTTGAGAAAATTATCAGAAAAAACATAAAAAAGACCTAATCAAAAATCTTTTACACTTTTAGAGTTTGTTTTGCATAAATTTTTTTTTAATACTATCACTTTAACTTAAATCAAACTATAGTTTCGAGCTAAAATAGGTCAAGAGTGGGGAATAAGTCACATGTTACAAAGTTAACATTATCTTCTTTTCAAATGAATTTGTGGAGCATAACCATCCTCTTTGGACGACATTGATGTATCTTGCCAATTGAATTGATTAATTATTAAAAAAAAAAACAAAGTAAACGAGAAGTCAATATTGACAATAAATATGATGTAATATTTTATGAAAAAAGAATTATGAAGTTTAATGTTTTCATTTCCTTTAATTTCTGGTTTTAAATATTCGTGTTCTTACAATTGTTAGCTTGCAACTTCTTATTTAAGAGATTACAAATCCTTTGTATTAGATAGGTAGTAAGAAATACTGATCGTCAGGATCTCAAAACTAATTGTTATTCTAAATCGAGGCCTTTGATATATGTGCGTAATTTCTTTTAGACACCATAACTTACATACTTGTTTCTTGTATCAATGATATCTGTTCGTCGGCTATTTATACTTGGAATCTATTGATATTGTCATGTTGTTATCTGAAACATATCATTTCATTGACTGCATCATATACTATCGTTAGGGTGGTTCACGGTAAGCATGTATATTGATTATATGGCGTGAGGTTGTATTTAGGGATGTAGTTTGGCGGATGTGCAACGTAAGCAAAGCCAACTCTTAGGTGGCGTTTGGTTCGTAAAATGTTTTAGAAGAATTGGAATCTGTAAAGCAATTGAGATCTGCAAGGAATTGGAATTGGAATCCAAATCATGTTTGGTTAGCTAAAAATGGAATTGGAATCCAATTTCATAATTTGTTGGTAAGGGTAGGATGGGATGAGTGGGTAGAGGTGGATAAGTTTTTAAGGTAAGAATAAGATGAGATGGATAGGGTGGGGTGGGTGGGTGAGGGACGGGTTGGTGTGTAGGGGTAGGTATGGTGAGCAGATAAGAGTAGGTTAGACAACGTAGGTAGGGTAAGGGTAAGTGGGTTGGGCGGGTGGGGTCAGTAATGTATGATGGATGAGGGATGGGTAGGTGGGTAGGGGTAGGTATGGTGGGTAGTAGGTAAGAGTAGGTTGGACAGTGTAGGTAGGGTAAGGGTAGGTGGGTTGAGGTGGGTGGGATGGGGTGGGATGGGGTAGGGTGGGGGTAGGATGGGTATGTGTGGGTGGGTGGGGTAGAGGTGGATAAGTCTCTAAGGTAGGAATAGATTGAGATGGATAGGGTAGGGTAGGGGGTGGGTGGATGAGGTGGGTAGTAGGTGTGAGTAGGTTGGATAGTGTAGGTAGGGTAGGCGTAGGTAGGTAGGTAGGTTAGGTGGGATGGGGTAGGGTGGGTAATGTATGATGGATGAGGGATGGATAGGTGGTAGGCTTAGGTATGGTGGGTTGTAGGTAAGAGTAGGTTCGATAAGATAAGTAGGGTTGGGATAGGTGGGTAGAGGTGGGTGGGATGGGGTAGGGTTGCTGGGTAGGTAGGTAGGTAGGTAGGGTGGGTGGGTGGTGTAAGGCAGGGCAGGGCATGGTGTAGTGTAGTGTGTTACACGTAAGGGGTATTTTGTAATCAACCACTTTCCGTTTTTAAAATGAATTGAATTACATCCATAGTGTGAAGAAATGTTCCTTTATTCATTGGAAATTTTCAATTTTGATGGAATCCAATTCATTTTTATAGTTGAACCAAACACATGAATTGACTAGAATTGAATTCTTTTCCTCTCCAATTCCATCGGTATCCAGTAAACCAAACGCCACATTATATTCTTCTTAACCGCCCAAGTTGGGATGTAGGGTTGTCTATGTGATATCTCTTGACTTCCGTGGCAAGGCGTGAGGCTCACCGCTCTTACTTGACTTTCAAGGATGGGGAGCGAGACTCATAATTCTCGCTTGATTTCTATAGACAGGACGCAAGTCTGACCACTCGTATGTCACTTGACTGCCATCAGGCGTGGTCCACTTTTCATGTTAAGTATTCACATAATCATATCATGAACATACTTTGTTGACCACATTATTGAGTACATGTATACATCTATGTATTGTCCATGGTGTTAATAGGGATTACTCTCTAAGCAATATGCTTACCCCGTGTGAGGAACACCATTTCTCATGTTAACGCGTGTAGAGACAATAAGAATCATTGAAACAACCATCCTTGATAATCACAAATCAACACCCAAGATTAAATTCAAACCATCATTAAGCAATAATTAAGATCTAGATATACAAGAAGGTTAATAAAGAGTCATGATCTAAAGAACATAGTAGATAAAGTCTACAAGGACATAACTAATAAACTACATACATTGGAAATTTTTTAAAAATATCAGAAAATGTAAATAAACATTCATTAGGTGGTGTAAAATTGTTACAAATGATTGGATCGATGTTCCAAACACCGACAAGTCAGCAACCTTGAAGAACCCAACTCACAACCTTGCCTAAGTACAAATCGGAGTTTAGAAATTTGTTAGTCATTTTCGCCATCTAATCGTTGTTTCAAACTACGACATGTCATCGCCACACCGTTCAACCCCTAAACTACAAAACTCTAATTCTAATACAAATCATAACTCAAACTCAAACCCAACCCCTGATTCTAATATAAAGTCTTTAATAAAAAATTTAAAAACCATAACTAATAAAAATAAAAACAATAATAAATGAAAACCACACTCCATCGTTAAATTTTAGATATAAATTTTAATTTTATAATTTAAGACCTGTCAAATTTCAAATTACATTTTCAATATTTTAACTTATATTTAAAACCAAACTTGAAAATATACCTGTTGAAACTTAAAGTTTTTTAACAACTAATTAATATCTTTACTATTATTTTAGCATATTAAAATAAATATTATTATTGTTTTATTAACCTTATTATTATTGTTTTTATAGTTATGGTAATTAAAATTTTTATTAAAGACTTTATATTAGAATTAGGGGTTGGGTTTGAGTTATGGTTTGTATTAGAATTAGGGTTTCGTAGTTTAGGTGTTCAATGATGTGGTGATGACATGTCGTAGTTTGAAACAACGATTAGATGACGAAAATGATAGGTCGGAGTTCTAAACTCGGACTTGTACGCAGGCAAGGTTGCGAGTTGGGTTCTTCAAGGTTGCTGACTTGTTGGTGTTTGGAACACCGATCCTGTGAAGACCTCCCCTTACAGGGCAGTCCTCAGAGTCTAGGTCCCACATTATGCAACACGATATCAATCATAACTAAGATAGAGTAATTTAAGTTGCGAAATTTCAGATTACAAGTACAAACATTAGGATAAGTTTAATACAATTTTAGTTCAGATTACAATTTTCAAAATAAACTTATAAAGGGTACCAGACTAATCTAATACATGTCATCATACAATCAAATTACATCTACCCAGACCACCACAATTATCATCTGTCAATCAGTACCGAAGGGTTTGTTGAGTAGTGCTCTATAGAATACTTCAATCTTGATCTTGTAAGACCTAAGAACTAGGTCGTGCAGGTGACTTTCCTTTATCTTTTCCTGTAAAAAGGTCAAATAGCAATTGTAAGCAAAGCTTAGTGAGAATATAGATTTTCAGATTCACATGCATTAATCAAGCGGATCATGGGTCAAAGCGTGATATGTCTGGACTGCCGCTACAGCCACTCATGATTGAGACATAGAACTCATAGAATTGGATGATGTTCAGCCCACGCTCACGCTTTTAGTGGAAGCTATCCACTTATGCTGGGCTAGCTACCAGCGGTCTTCATGGGGGAACATCGGAGTGTCTATACCAAGTTCAATAGAACTGGTGAAGTAGCATGGTCTAGAACAATAGACCGACATTGCTAATCATGCTAAGCTGAATCAATATGTCAAAGATGCGAGTAATAGTGAAAGCATAAGTCATCAAGGTCATGATAGCAATAAACTCATAACAATATCTGAACTGAATTATAAATACAATGTCATGCGAAGTGATAAGTCAAATAGCTATCATGATCCACAGGGCATCACCGAACCATGGTGTGCACAGGTCACAATCCAGCTGAACATTCATGAATGTCAAATAATCTATCATCAACAATATATCTCAATCGGAAGTCTAGCATGCAAAACTGAATATCTATAACTCACAGTTTCTGTAGGTCTTTATCAAGCAGATTTATAATCCACCACCTGAGTTATCCCAGGATTTATCTTTAATCTTTCTGAACTCTGGCTTTGCCTTTTCAATCTTTAATTATTTGTTCAGATTTATCTGAACCTGTCCAGAATAATATTACATCATTGTCAAGAACATTTTAGATCTTTATCTTTATCTAATCTGATTCTGATAACTGATAACTCATTTAATTATTAATTGGTTAATTTTCTTTGTATCATCAAATTCTCAAAAGATATATATAAAAATATTTATTTATATATATTACCTTGCTTTATTCATAAATATTAAATTCTTATATAAAATATGTAAAATGGGCCACCCGAATTGGCAACCGAATTCGGACCTATCCGAATTAATTTATTCGGATTCGGACCGAATATGGATCGAATTGGAAGCATCCTAATTTGGGACATCTGGATTGAACCACTTCCTCATCCGAATTGTACAAGAAAAGCATAGAACTCGCCGAGTTCATGCCCGAAGTACGGACCCTAAACCGGATTTCGGACCATCCGAATTATGTTGACCCATCCGAATTCGGGTCCATCCGAGATCGGTTCTAATTTAATTTCGGTCCAAATCTAATTTCGGTTTTCATCCGAATTCGGGTCCCAACCGAATTCGGATCCGATACTTATGAATTTTTGAAGAAATGTTCAAGTTGTTCTTGGGAACTCGCCGAGTTCCCCTATGAACTCGCCGAGTTCACTTGCAGATTTGCAGGTCGACCCTTACGGGTTTTACCAAAAATTCACCAAACTTAAATTTTAATCACATGCAATTGAATCTGAGATTATATTATCATTTTTAGGACATTTTTACACTGTTTTCCCTATATTTAAACACTTTAAATCATCCAGATTTGTTCAAAATGTTGAATTTGTCTCAAAAACATGAAAGTTTATAAAAACTCAGATTTTTGATGATTTTGGATGATTTAAGCTACGATTTCTGTTTCTAAATCATTTATGGGTTTCATTACATGATTTCAATCCAACATTTCAAACACATAACATAATTTTTACAGATTTGTAAATTCGAATTTGTACATTTAAATTCTTAAAAATACAAACTAAAACTTAGAATTTAGTTGTATTACCTTTAATTTTACTGTTTCTTGATAATCTTCTGTTAGATTCACGAATTCTTCTTCTGATTCTTTGAGTTTCCAGCTGATTTTAGAGAGAGAGTGAGAGGGTTTTGTGTAATGAGATGATGAAAAATGAAGAAAATAAAGACTTAGAGTCTTTATATTTCAAGACTTTCAAATATTGACACAATTGGTCCCTCTACATCTGATTTTCATTTAAATACATATTTATCTTCATTTTATCATCACTAACTTAATTTATCTTAATTAAATATTTTCATTACTTAATTAAAATTACAATACAAATAATGTTATAAAATTACATTGAGTCAAAAGCAGAAAATAAAGTCAAGTCAAAAGCTAGGTTGTTACAGATCCAAGCATTTGTAACAATTTTACATCACCTAATGTATTTGTAATATTTATTTACATTTTCTAGTCATTTTTAAAAAAAAAATTCTTCAAACAATTTTATTACATCACATAGATAGGGTGAGCAAAACCAAACTCGAAATCCAATAACCAAAAAAAATGGGAATAAACAAACCAAAAAAAAAATCGAAACCAAAAAAATCAGAGTAAATGGTTTAGGTTTGGATTTCCTCTATAAAACCGAACCGAACCGATTTTTTAATTAATTTAATTTTTATAAATATTTTGTATATAACTAAGTTATTTCTACTTTCACTCATATTAGATGTTATGTCCTACTCCTAGATTACAATGTTTCTTTTATTTTTATTCACATGGAATCATTTTTTTAACTTTATATATATAATTGATATTTATGCTATTGAAATGCTAATCAATTGATATTGATAATAATTATGCTTATTTTAATTATATGTGATGTAGTGAATATTAATTAATTGGTGTAAACATTCTTATTATATCTGCATGATGAACTTACTAATATATTAATTCAAAGCCTAAGTTAGTAAGTTTAATTAATTTAATATCTAATTTTAGAAAAATCAATATATAACTAATAGACAAGTCGATTAAAAATTCAAACGTAAACAATTATTTTTTAATGATTATCAAATAGTGTTTAATTTTAGTAAAGAAAATCATAAGTTTAGTAAATAAAAACTCAAATTTAGTTAAAAAAATGTCTAAGATATTTCAAGTTTAAACCCAAAAATCAAACCGTCTTCGAAAAACAAAAAAGCGCACGCATGTAAACCGAAACCGAAATAACCAAAATCGAACTGTTCCTCCAATTCAAAAACCGGAATATTTTGTTTGGATCCGGTTTCGAGCAAAAATCGAATCAAACCGACCCGTGCTCACCCCTATCACATAGATTCCCAACCCAAAGTAATAGTGACCATAAACAACTATTTTGAGACCACAGTTTTAGTAATCCTCGAGAATCATGTAGAAGTAGCCTAGGTTGAACGCCCAATAGCTGATTTATCTTATTCCTATAAAAAAAATGTTATTAACAACGCGCAACCGATTGCTTAGTGAGCTAATAGATTAAATATTCTACATAAAAGTCATGCCGACATGAACGAATGTATGAACAATGTTTGCTCCTTCATGCAAAAAGCATGGATCTCAAGTAGTTCATCATGCAGAGAGGACGAATCCCAATGTACATGGTTCATCATGCGAAAAGCACGGGTTCTAAGTATATGTCAAATGGCTGCTTAGATAATATATCGAAATGATGCATAACCTGGCAGGAAAGGTATATGCAATGATATGTGCAATGATATGTCTTCGAGAGTGACCATCTTTTAAACCTCAGCCCATGTCATATCTAAGTATGAGTCTATCATCATGCCGGAGCATTCCTCTTGGAATGCTGACTACATGTATGTAACATATCAAATACGCATGTGCACCAAATAACAATAAACCATATTGGAGTGTCAAATGATTTACATGATGTAACATCCTATTTTCCTGAGCTATTGCGTGTAATTAAATTAGTGGATGCTTAATTTATCACCCATATTAAGGTCGACGTCTGATCTTGCTCAAGCACTAAGATTCACAATCCTAGAACCGATAATTATCTCATGTCTAAGAATACAAAGACAATATCACTTCGAGATCATTTTTATAACTATGCTTGAAATGATCGTTGTGACGGGACTATCAATGAAGTGATCGTTGTGATGGGACTACAATGAAGTGATCGTTGTAATGGAACATAGCATTTTTAACATTTATCATCACAAACGTATATTCAAGACTCGAGTGTCAATAAAAATAATATTTTTTACATACTCCTAAAAAATTCAAAATAACTAAACTATAGATCAAGTACATTAGCACTAGTGTAATGATCATGTTTGGCTTTTTGATAACAGTTTTGTGAGCGGATCAACCACATTATCATCTGTTGGAACTTGAACTTGACTGGTCTTGACGTCTCCACTATCAGCACATTCTCAAATGAGATGATAACGTTTGAGTATACGTTTAGACATCCGATGAGAGATTAGTTCCTTTGTCTATACAATATTTCCAGTATTAACGCAAAAGATTCAAGTGGTCCAATCATACTTCGCATTACTTCAAGTTCTTTCATGAACTTCTTCATGCAATTCTTTTTAGCAGCATCTGATTTAGCTATATGCTTTGCTTATGTAGTGGAATCTACTATAGTGTCTCTTTCTTGAAACTCTTCCAAGAGCCAACATTGTCGTTCAAACAGGATACATATATTGACTATAATTTAAAATCATCCAAGTCAGTTTAAAAACTAGTGTCTTTGTAATCTCTTACACTTACCTCATGTTTTTGAAGATCGTTGTAAAAAATTAATAATATCAAATTGTATATTTTTTCAAATGAATCTAACTAGGCTTTATTTCATTTAGTTATTATTATACCATTATATAATCATTTTGAAATACTTACACCTTTTTAATACAATCTTTCTAAATATGTAATTTCCTAAAAGGTAACATACTTTATATTGCTCTGTTTATCTAGCAACATCTATGTTTGTTCTAACAGAATAAACGAGTAACATACTTTCAAAATAAAATATATTAAAAGTAATAACCTGATATTTTTGTTGTAAAAAGACATTTCAAGGGTGTCAATTTAATAACTTAAATTTTACCTTTATTAAGACTTTTTAGAAACATGTTAGTTTTGTACGGAGTAAAAAATTCATAACCTTAAATTAAACTCAATAAAATTATCCTTTAAAGATATTTTAGAAAGAAAAATTATACAAAAAATCAACATACTTATGCTATTTTTCAATTAAGTCTTTATACCAAAAATGTTTCCATAAAAAATTTCCAACTTAACATTGTTTACAAATTGTGTTGTTTTATGACATTTTTAATGATTTTTCAAAAAAAATTTCATAAGATTTTGTTAAATTAAAAAACTTTTATGGAAACGTTTTTGTTACAATGACTTATTTAAAAAATACTGAAAACACATCAGTTTTTTAGATGATCTCCTATTTTAAAAACATGTTAGTTTTGCACGGGGTAAAATAAAAATTATAACCTGAAATAAAACTCAATATAAAATTCATTTCCATTTAAATTATTTATAAAATGTAAAGCATGCTATTTAAAAATTGATTTTTCAAAGTAACGTACAGATATTATTACTTTGTTTATCAACATAATAATAATTAATAATTATATATATATACATTTACGTAATGGTGAGAACCAATGATTACTTTTCTTTTTTCCTTTTTTTCTAAATTTTAAATTTCAATTTTCATAATACACCTTCATCTTAGTGAAATCTTTTATTTAACCCTTTTATTTTAATAAATTTTTATTTATTCCTCTTTTAACGTTTATTATTACAACATTTTCTTACGTACTTATAATTATGATTTTAATTATACTTATATTTGCGGTTGTGTTTTAAAACATTTACGTAATGGTGAGGACCAATGATTATTTTTCTTTTTATCTTTTTTTTTAATTAATTTTAAATTTCAATTTTCATAATATACCCTCATCTTAGTGTAATATTTTATTTAGCATTTTTATTTTAATAAATTTTCATTTATTCCTCTTTTAACGTTTATTATTACAACATTTTCTTACATACTTATAATTATGATTTTAATTATACTTATATTTGCGGTTGTGTTTTAAAACTACTATATTATGTTTAATTATATAGAAAAGATTTTATTATTTAGATGCACGATATAAAATTCTAATAAATTCTTTTATTTTTTTTTAATTTTTAATTTAGTTTTTTCACAATTCACCCTCATCTTAGTGTTATCTTTTATTTAGTCATTTTATTTCTATAAATTTTCATTTAGTCCTCTTTTAACATTTATTATTACAACATTTTCTTACATACTTAAAATTATGATTTTAATTATACTTATGTTTGTAGTTGTCTCTTGAAATTATTATGTTATGTTTAATTGTAATAAAAAAAACTTTATTATTCAGATGCACGATACAAAATTCTAATAAAATTGTTTATAATTAAAATGTAACTACTTAATGATTTTTTATTAAATATGATCATCTATAAAATCGAACTTTACTATTATAACGTTGACAAACTCTAATTGATGTATTAGAGACATTACCATTATAAATTTATTTGATTTGATCGTAGAACCAATAAATTAAATTGACGATTAAACCTAATCAATGTCAAATTTTCAAATTATGGTTATGAATATTTGATTAATTAATCCTGATTCTGATTCGATTTAATAAAACATTGTTTGTAATATTAGCATTGCAAAATCTAAAAAACCAATGATAAGAACCGACTAACAATATCATTTGTCTTACTTCTTGAATCTATATCGGCTTTTCAATTTCACTCTTCGATGTTGGTTCAGTTATGTTTCTTTGCTTTAATTGTTTGAAAAGTATTTTTATTTATTTGTTTTTGTTTTTATTTTTATAATTAATATTTTTACCCCGCAGCAACGCGCGGGTGTCGATAACTCGTTAATAATAATCTATATATTATAATAATTGAGAACAATTTTTGCCACGTGTCACCTTTCTAATGCCCCACTTTTTCATTTTCCCGCTTTTTTTTCAAAAATAAAAATTAACATTAATTTAAGTAACATCATTATCATTTAATTAATTTAATTTAAACTTTATTGTTGAAACTTATTGTTTTTGTTACCTAAAATAATTCAAACTACAATTAATATTCATTAAAAGTTTTCAACATTAACAAGCTAAAATATTTTTTTTTAAAAATCAATAAAATAATAAACTTCATGTTTAAATGTCCCAAAAAGTAAATAATTTTAAAAAATCGGTAAATAAAAAATTTAGTTTTATAATAAAAATTTTTAAAAGATCAATAAAATATCAAAATTTTAAATGTCCGAATGATTTTATGAAATTATAATTAACTACTTTAGTTTAATATAAATTTAAAAAACTTTTTGTTATCAACACTTTATATGTTAAGTATTAAATTTTGACACATTAAAAAAATAATCATTCAAATTTCAAATATATTTTCTTAAATAAAATTTTGTACTAATATTTTCTAAAGCTTCAAAAATAAATGTTGCAAAATTTATATTTTAAAATAACTTAATTTCGACTAATCTTAATTAATTATTTATTAAGTTGACGTTGGAAATGTTATATCAAGTTTTAATCATTAAGGCAATAAATATTTATTATTAATTAAAACATCTCCAATAAGAAAAACTTATGTATGGTTTATGTTAAGGTCTCTAACAAATTTATACAATTTAAATTAATATACTTCATAAAAATTAATAATACAAAATAATTACCATTTAAAATGTATTTTGTTGATTTCAATGGGATTATTGATGATAACACAAAATAAAACAGAATGAAGGTTTAACATTTTTTTAATCAATAATATTAAGATAATAACTGAATTGAATTGCATATGTAAGAGCCATAAAATAGTATATTTAAATCAATAATTCAAATATTTTGAATCACATTTTAGTCGTCTTCTTTGACTTAAACATTGACTCAGAGTCATCATTTTTTATCATTGACTCAATTATTTTGCAAGTATGCTATCTTTTTATTGTTTTTATTGTATCTTAATTTTAAAATTTTTTTAAGGTTCTTAAGGGATCTCACCTCTTTATTAATATTTAATTTATAACAAATTTTTTATATCAATCCATGTGATACATGGGTATTAATCTAGTAATAATCATAAAGAAAAAGGATTTTACTTTTATGGCCCACACCAAATTTGATGTTCAACGAACTTTTCCTTGGCCCAGCTGGTGCCTTAAATATCCAAGGACGCGACGGGTCGGACTGTCGGACACGTGATTATTATCCTTTCCTCTTCACTTTTTTTTTTCTTCTCTATTTTCTATTTTGTCTTTTCTTATTTCCATACCTACCCAAAAATCATCCCATCTTTTACTTAGAATTTTTTATGAATAATTATATAATAAAACTACCATTATTACTAGAATTAATCGTGTTAATGGATAATAATAATAATGATAGTAATAATAAATTGTTAATTTGTATCAATGAAAACACAATAATTGATATAACATTTGATTATTAGATATACACAAAAATTTATGTATTATATTTAAAAAAAAATACATTGGTGTTTTACGACCTAAACTCATTATTTACCATTAAGAGAGTGTTTGAATTTGCGTTTGAAAAACTGTTGTAGCGTTTTTGAAACTAATAATCATGTAATAGTTGTAATAAAAAGTGCTGGCGGAAATGTAGTGTTTGGTTTAGTTTCTGCTGTTTGCTATCATAATTATCAAATAATCAGTTTTTAAAGTGTTTGGATTTGCGTTTTAACTTGTAAAATAATCAAATAATTACTTGTTAAGCAAATAAACTACATTTTTTAACTTATGAAAAAGTTTGGTAGCGCAAATAATCACTTATTAATGTATGCAATCCAAACACTTTAAACCAATTATTTGCGGTTTAATAACGTAATAAGTTAATAATATCGTTAATAACGCAAAACCAAACACCCGTATAAAATTTTATGTAGTAGTTACGTGTTCTTGTCCAATATTTCATTGTGCCACAACTTTTTTTAAACGTGTAACCATTTGCATAATTTATTGTTCTAGTTGATACAATTATACCTAAAAAACTTTGAATCTGATCATTGAGGATAAACACACTTGCAATCTATTTATAACAAATAATATATTATTCTTGGCTCATCATAAATTTATTTGATTATTTCCTTTTAGTTTATTATTATATTTGGTATGATTATTTTATTAAAGGTAATCATCATTTTGAACACTCAACATTCAGATGTGTTCTCATTTAACAACTAACCTATCTTTTGTTTCGATTTAGTCATTAAGGACGGGAGTTCGACTCCCATTGCGTGTATATGTATAGATTTAAAAGTATGATTAGATGAGTGTGTTGTTGATGCTTATATTTTTTACGATTTTTGATATTAGGAAAGCTGATTTCAACGTTTTGATCTTAATATTAACAAATATGGTATTTTATTCTTTATTTAAATACTCTAAGTTAGTATATCATTAAATGTCAAAAATTATTGTTGCTATTTAATTTTATAACGTTTCAATTAACTAAATATTCAAATATTTTAGTTTTCATTTATATCACAAAAAGTAAATATTACAAAATAGTAACTTGTTTTTGATAGGGTCGTGTTACAAATTTAAAAAATAATATGTCATTTACAGAATTTTACACCAACTTATGATAATTATTATTCATTTTAGGAATTTTAAATATTGAGAATTTATTTTAATCAAATCAATGATAATATTTATTGCTTTGTGTTGTATTTATTATTATTTTAATAAAAAAATGTCATAAAAATAACAAATATGTAATGTAATTGTATTATAGTAGATATACCAATAATTAATAAAATTCATCTTTAGCTTTATGGACACAAATACGTGATAACTATAAATTTTTATAAATAAAAATACAAAAATATTAATTTATTGAAATATATTAATATAAAACTTTAATTATTAATTATTAGTTTTATAATTTTTATTACTATAATTAATTGATTATTTTTTAAAATATTTTCAAACGAAACAACCCACCTAACGCATTATAGTAAGAAATGGAAGGGAGGTCACGTAATTTATGGATGAACATAGGGATGTAAACGGTTCCGGAACCGGACCGAACCGAACCGGAACCGATTTAACCGAAACCGAATATTAAAGATTGTAAGAACCGATAACCGAACCAATACTTATAATGCGGTTCCGGTTCCGGTTCGGTTATGGTACGGGTATTTCGGGTACGGAACCGATTAGAACCGAAAATTAAAAAATGTATATAATTCTATCTATTATAACACGATATAAACAAAAAAACATGAAAATATAATAAGAGAAGTGTCGATCATGATGTTTTCATATAAATTTTGTAGTTTCACCATCCTAAAAATATTGTTCCAACAAATGATTTTTTTGGTTTTCACATTGTGGGCTTTTAAATCATTTCTTAATTTGCATATTATGAGCTTTTCAAATAATCGGTTCTATAACCGATAAAACCGATACCCGCAGAACCAATAACCGAATAACCGAGAACCGAATATTGAAGATTATAAGAACCGATAACCGAACCGAATACTATAAATCGGTTCCAATCGGTTCCGGTTCTGGTTCGGTTCTGGTTTCGGTTCGGTTTTTCGGTCATTCCACACATCCCTAGATGAACAGGTAATATGAACTTTAAATAGGTATTTTCATGTATGAGCCTCAATATGGATAATTTTGTGAATTCAGACACGGTGATGAGAGAGGACGAAATGGGCCTCTGCCCAGGGCCCCAAAATCCAAATGACCACAAATTTTTTTAGGGTATGTTTATGTGTAATGTTTGTGAAACCAAAGCCCAATAAGTCACAACACAAATCCAAATCCCAATAAATCACCGTCAGGTAGTATCTTTTCATTCTTTCAACATTTTCCTAATCGTTTTATACAGTTTTATGTCTTCTTGGATAAGAAAACACAAGTCTGGGTATGAAAAACGTAAAAAGAAAAAACGAATTGAAGAGCTTGTTAAGTCTCAAAGTAGGGATCTTGATAAGTTTTTTAAAAATAAGACTAATGTTGATGATGCTAATATTAATTTTATGTTTATAGGGCCTCTTTTATAGTTATTGCACAGGGCCTCCGAAATCTAAGAGACGACCCTGTTTGTGATAACCTATATTCATAATTAGTTTAATGTATGCTTAGTTTATTTACTTTTGTATGATTTTGATATGTATTTCAATTTTTGGAAAACAAAAATTTTTATGGAGCTACCAACAAGACCGCTCTTGAGAATTCTCATGCTCATGAGAAGATTAAATAAAAATGTCTTTCTAAAAAAAATTAAAATGCAAAGTACTATTTTTTTAAAATAGGTTTGAATAAGATAGAAAAATAATGTCTTTGTAAAAGATACAACATACTATATTTTAAAATGTTTTGGTCAATTATTGGGTTGAAAAATTAAAATATAAATGTATGACTTTAATATATTACTTATTGAACTGAAAAATTGTCCATTCATGATATGATACTCTGAACGGTAGCCCATGTGGCCGGCCTGGCTACCAGGAAAGTAACAACTCACAAAAGAAGGAACTACCAAACCGGAGATTACAAAAAGGACAAAAGCAAAGCCACCTTTTTAATCGCCTGCAAAGTCATGAAGATTGAAAGACCAAGTATTCCAATTAGGACCATTCCTATTGCTTCTAGACTTCTAGTACTATTATTATTTATTTTTATTTATTTTTATTTTTATTTTTATTTTTGAAAAGCTAGGAAGAAACCAAGAAAAGATCTAAAATACAAATCTCATTAACTAAACGACTCCGATATCAATCATAAGAAAGCCAAGAAGAGAAATATCGACAAAAAAATACTCATCGAAACAAAAGAGAAACCTTTGATAGGTCGTTTTTGTAGCAGTATTAAACTTGTAAATCACATATTCAAGCAAGAATCTTCAACACAATTAGTCGAATGCTTTATTTTTTTAAAATTACAATGATATTTCTTGAGAGCATACATTTAAAGAATAACCTCTACTTTCAACATATTATAAATCTAATGCTTTGTACTTTTACAAATCCAACAATATATACTCAATTAACTTTGTTTTTGTTTGAAATCTATCTTACATAAGACTTTTCGTTTTTGTTTTTGTTTGAAATCTAATCTTTCCACATAATCATCTTTTCGTTTTTGTTTTTCATCCACGAGTTCATCGGTTTTTAACTACATGGAAAATGATTAGATGATTTAGATGCAGCTCCAAATATGAAGATAAACCAATTTTTAGACTTTCAAATCGTCCAATCTATGATGTATATTGGGCCTTTTTCGTGGATTTTGATGGCCCTCTACGATAATCACAAGACCCATTAAAAACCAAAATTTTAAATATATGTGAAGTTTTATTAATAGGATAAAAGTTGTTATCGATGTCTATAAACATTAAAACAATGATGAAAATGTGTGTTCCTATACATAGTTACAAGTGATTTATTTCGTTGCATTATTTGAAGCAAATTCATTGAATATTTCTTCATAATAGAAACTAATCAAACAAATTATTATTATTATCATTATTAGTAATATTATTATTATTATTTATAACTATATGATAAAAATAATAATTATTATTTAGTATTATTATTAGGGTCGGTTACTAAAAATAGTAACAGCTTTTTGATTTTTTATCATCTATAGCAACATTATTTATTTTTTATCATTAATAGTATCAACTTTATTATTTTTCATATGAATAACATCAACTTTTGTATTTTTTTTATCCTTAATAGTATTAACTTTTTTATTCTTTCTATCATTTATAGCAACAACTTTTTTAAGTTTTGCTATAAATGATAAAAAAAATGTAAAAGTTGATGCTATTCATGATAAAAAAAAATAAATGATGTTGCTAGAAATGCTATAAATGCATAAAGTTGTTTCTATTTTTAGCAATTAGCTCTTATTATTATTATAAGCATGTTAAAAAGTTAAAAAATAGTTTTTAAAATAAACCATGTAATACATGGACTAATCGTCTGATAACTAACAAAATAAATAGGGTTACTATCGAAAAACCATCCGAACTTTTATGATTTTTTCGGTTTAACCACTCAATTTTTTTTCCAATCGATCAAAACACTAAACTTTTCAATTTTTTATCGCTTTGACCATTTTACCTGTTATTAGAGGTGATTTGGTGACATGTCAATTACGTGACCTTTTTATCATTGAAAAAACCACTCGAACTTCCAAGATTTTTTTTGGTTTGACCACCATCCTCTTAAACTAAAAATTAAAACTCCGAGAACCGATAATTCAATGTAATCAAACATATCTTTTCATATTTTCATTAAAAACAGTAATATATCAAATTAAAATCAATTCATTTTTATTTTTAAGTTTTTTCAAGATTTTATAAACACCAAAAATAAACCCAATTTAAGTTTCAGAATTGCTTATGAAATTTTATAATAAAATTTTAGTTTTTAATTTTCTATTATTATTTATTTTTAAAAAAATTATTTAATTATATTATTACTATCGTTAGTGATTACTATTTAATTTATAAAATTAATTTATTTATGATCATTTAAAACATTCAAACCCTAACAAACTTGATGAACACTACAAGACCTTAGAGAATCAAATTGATTAGAATCTGTTTGGATTAACACAATGATAAAGAAGAACCGATGAAGTGAAAGATGATGATAATAAAGAAGCAGAAGAGATCAATGAAACATTGTTGTTGATAAAAACAATATGATGATGAAAAAAGAGAGAATCAGTAATCTTGAAATTAATGTTTATTTTAATCATTTGATATTATGAGTAATATAATAATAGAAATTATAAAAATCTGAACATCAATTAAATTAGAGATTAGATCACGAAAAAGTAATAGAGTGGTTAAAGAAAAAGAATTATGAAAGTTCGAATGATTTTTTTGATAAAAATTTTAATTCATAACAACAATTGACCGGGCAAACAGGTTACCGTTAAAAAATGAATGGCTAAACCAATAAAATTGAAAGTATAGTGATTAAACTAATAGAAAATAAAAAATGTAGTGATTTGATTGGTTGGGAAAAAATTGAATGGTTAAACCGAAAAAATCATATAAGCTCGGATGATTTATTCGATAATAACCCAAATAAATAATACTAATTATTAATTTGAACTGGGTAATTAACCTATCTATACTATATAAAATAAGAAAACCACTTGTTGTTTCTGGACCATTGGATTGAAAGAAATCAATGGTCCAGATTAATGACAACTCTTAATTATTTATGAAATGTCTCTTATACCCTTAATAAAAATCAATAATTATACATATGTCATTTTTTTAATTCATTTTCCAAATTTACTACATTAACTTAATTACATTAAATTTTGATTTTAATTTTTTCATTAATGAATTAATATTAAATTAATAGTTACCTAAAATAATTGTGTGTCATTATTATCCTTAATGATCATAGTTAAATTCAAATGTAAAAATTTGGATTTAAATGTAGAAGGGTAGTAAATAAAGTTAAAATTTTTTGTTAAGTATTTTGCTAACAATATTTAAAATTTAATTGATAAAATTTCAATTGTGAATATGATAAATTTTGATTGTTGATTTTCAGATATTCCAATATTTTATCATTTTCAAAATATATACACATTCACATAATTGAAATTTTTTGTTTCTTACATTGATATTTCATATTTGAAGTTAATAAAAATTAAAAGAAACATTTTTTGCAAACACATATTATCTGTTTTTAATAATACAATATAATAATATTTTTTATTTAATATCAAACAACTAAGTATTTTTTATCTTTAATTTAACTAGCTTTCAATTTTTTTATTTTATTTATATATAAATTTTGTAATGATTTATTAAAATATAATAAAATATGTATTTCTAAATACAAGTATTACATGGGTTGATTTACCTATATATTATAATAAAACAAAACAATTCATGTCATATCTCACTTATACAATACAAGAAAATTTTATTTTTCCATCTCTTTTTCCAAATTTAACACTTTGACTTTATTTTTTTCATCAATTAATTAGTAATAAATTAGATTTTGTAACATTTAAAATTAATATTTACCTAAAATCAATATCTATCATTATTATCCATAATAGTAATATTTAGATACAAATGTAAAAATTTGAATTAGTTGTGAAAATTATTATTATTATGTATAATAAATGAAAACATCAAATGTCACGTGTCACCTCTACGTTCACCAAAAAGATAATTACAACTTATAAAAAATAAAAGATAAATACAATTTAATATTTTTAAAAAGGATAAATATACTCTATTTTTTAATCTGTAAATAATAAAAAATAAACACACTTATTATTTTTGTATGTTTTTATTTTTACTCATGTACATTTTATATAAATAAATTTAATTAAAAATATTCACGTAATACGTGGGTTATAAACTAATTATAGTATTATAATACGGGAGATGTAAGGGATTAGAGATTGAAACAACTATAAAACAAAATAATCCAATACAAAAATGACACATTGACAAATGAAGGAATTGGAGCGGCAATTTGAAATGAAATTATATAAATATATTGCAGACGGGAAAAAAATATAACCTGTTATTATCTCGACCGTCGGAATAGAATCAACTTTTAGTATCAACCGCTTAAAATGTTAAGATGTTAAGGATGACTTCAAGGTTGGGGTTTGACTCCCATTGTAGACAAATGTATATATTTTAAAATAGGATTGGATGGATGTGTTGTTGATAATTATATTTTTCATGATTTTTGATTTATAGTTAGTTATTTCAACATTTCTTTAACTAACTTGATCTAATATTATCAAATATAATATTCTTAAATACTATAAGTTAGCTCATCATTCAAATGTTACATTTTTTTTTTCATTTTTATAAAGTTTCAATTAACTAATATCTAAAAATTTTATTCTTTAGTTATATTGCAAAAAGTAAATATTTCAAAGTAGTAACTTATTTTTGGTAGAGTTAGGGGTGACAACTTTGGTCCGTTCAAGCAAACAGCTCAAACGGGTTGACGACCAACAGTCATAAATCTTACATAATTTTGAAGTTTTTTTTCAAAAAACAATTTGTTTAATACATCGTTTTATAAATTTTCATTTTTTAAAAGGATTTTATAAAAAAAAATTATGATAATTAAACATCTTCATTATTTATTCATTTTAGGATTATTTGTTTTAAATATTAAGTATTTATTCTAACTAAATCAATGATAATGTTTATTGCTTTTTGTTGTTGTTATTATTATTATTATTATTATTATTATTATTATTATTATTATTATCATCATCATCATCATCATTAGTATTATAATAAAGTAAAACAAGTATATGTGAAAAAGTGTAACAATAATAATTAATATAATTGTATAATAGTAAATATATGAATAAATAATAAAATTCATCTTTGACTTTATAGACATAATTTGTAATAATTAAAAAGTATTAAACTATAAAACAAACTAATTCAAAACTTTGATTACTAATTGTTAGCTTCAGAATTTTTAATTACTATAATTAAGTGATTATCTTTAAATGTTATTAGTTTTTTACAGAATAACAAACACAATTTATGCACAATGATCAAATTAATCTTTTACAAAGTTAATTATTAAATTTGATTAAACTAATAAAATAAAATAAAAATTATAACAATCTATTGTTTCCGACGGAAAGCAAATGTTATTAATCTCAACCGTCAGAATATTAATATACAATAAAAAGAACTACAAAAAAAATTTATAATGGTTTTAAGAATATACATACATACATCATACTTTAAAAATATTTATAAATACTAATAAAAGAGTAACTATACTTATTTCTTGTGAAGTCATGCGTCATCACCATGAATCAATACATGGCATATATAGTTTTCAAAAATAATATAGAAATTTAAGTTATATCTATCCAAATCTAATATAATCTACTTTTAAATTCAAATCTAATACTCTACTAACTTACTATATATAATATAACATAATGAATGTTTTAAAAATTAAAAAATAATTACTATTCATATGTATTTAAAAATACATAAAACTAAATAGGTCATTATAAATAATAATATCATTTTTATATACTTTTGATTAAAAATAACATTTATATCTTTACCTTTTAATTTTTATATTTTATATATGTTAAAAGTATCTGCGTAATATACAGGTAAATAAACTAGTTTAACTATAAAAAAATTATAACGTTTTTAAATGGAACAACCTAAACAATTTACGCATATAATAGTTTAAAATTTTGTGGGCCCTTTTAATTGTGGGCCTTTACAATTGTTTATATTGCACATGGGTAACCAAACTTTAATGGACATAAAATCATGAAAAACTTTACAAATTTTTTTTTTTTTTATTACCAAACATCACATCTTTCGTAGATAAATAGTTAGGAACGTGAATTCGCCCCCAACTAGACACTTTTATTATTTAGAGAAAAATATATCATTAATTTTTAGTTTACAATGCCACTGTATTATTATTTAATTATTATATCTAGGGTTTCTATTTTGAATACTAATAAATACTATTTTTTATCTTTCAATCTCCCGGTCTCTTCTTATCCAATCGTGTTCTCTTATTTTTAACTTCTTATTGAAGCTTTTCATCTCCAAATACTGAAGTTTGAACCCCGTGTAATACAGGGGTAATAAACTAGTCTTTTAATATATTGTAACATTCTTTGAACGTATATATAAATCTAACTCTTAATGTTATCTTTACCTAGTGTAAATGTTTTTAATAACTTATAATTTTATATTATTTGTATATAAACATATGTTTTGATTATTTATAGTCATCCATTTTAGTAGTGCCTTATTTCTCAGAATTTTAATAAAATTATGGAAATTCCTTCAGCAAATTTTATTATTAGTACATATTAACTAGAAATATAAATACTACTTTATCATGATTCAACATAAAGAGAAAAAAATCCGGAAAAACCTTAAAAACTTCTCCTATTTGACAGACTTTCAAAGGTATTTGTTTTTTTTAAGAGGTTTATGTGTTTAGTTTGTGAAAACTAATCATTTTTCAATTTCAGTTTTCAAGTTATAGTTTTCAGAAAAAAATAAGTTTCTATAAAAAGTGAAAATTTGTTTAGATGATGACGTTTTAGTTTTAAGAAAATTAAGATAGGTGATTATAAAATAAGAAAAATAGGATATGTGACAGAAAAGTAAGAAAGAGAAAGAGAGAATTATAAAGAAATATAGTGTAGATAATAGAAAAGTAATAGAGAAAATGAAAAGTGGTGTTTTAAAAACGGAAATGAAAATTTATGAAATTATTGTTAAGTAACCAGGTTTTCATTTTACTTTTTGAAAAGTAAGATGAAAATTTTAGAAATTTTCGGTAACTAAACACACCCTTAGGGTGGTATTAAAGTCGAAATTAATAGGTGGTATTAAAGTCGAAGGTCTGAAATCAGACTCGCGTCTGAAATTTAATAGGTGAATTTAAAATCTGAATTTTGAAAATTTAAGACTATTAAGTTTTAAATTATTTATATATTATATTTTAATTAATTTATATAACTAACATATTAAAATACTTTAATATTTTAATTATGTAAATAAATATTTTAATTGATTAATTAAAATATTTTTTTTTGAATTAATTAAATTAAAGTAAATATTTAATTAAATAAAATATCGATTAATTTAAAAAGAAAATATTTCGGACCTTAATTTGAGATCAGGCAAGAGTTCATCTCTTAATTTTCAAACCTAATTTTGAAGGTTTCACAATCTTTAATTTGAAATGTAACAAACAGTCTGAAATCACTAAATCTGAGATCCACTTAAGTGTAAAATGCATAACAAACAATATTACATCGGTTGGATTCAGATTTTAAGATTTGAAATTGTCAAAATAAATGAAAGATAAAAGTTTACAAATTTATTTTTTTCAAATAAGTAAAATATTGAACTTTGTAAAGTAACAAAAATACTAATATACTATATTGTTTAATTTTTGGGTTGTCCTCTTTTTTCCCCCTTTGAACAATAATTTAGTTTATATTTAGGGATAACTGCGTAAAAAACCTCAAACTTGTCGGGTTTTTGTGATTAAAACCCCAAACCATTTTTCATTGCATAGAAAACCTCGAACTAACTAAAATTTCATAAATTAAGGTTTTATTAATGTGTAACCAGTTGAAACCAGCTATTAATCCTACGTGGACCGGTAAATAACCTACGTGGAATAAATTTTAATTGTTGAAGCAGGTTGTCAAGTATTACACATCATTTAAACCACGTTGATAATTTTTAATTGTAATTTTTAAACGGGAATATATCATCAATGGGGGTTTAAATGATGTATAATACTTGGCAACCGGTTTCAACAATTAAAATTTATGTCACATAAGTTATATACCGGTCCACATAGGATTTAAAAACCGGTTTCAACCGGTTACCCATTTATAAAACATTGATTTACTGATTTTTAGTTAGTTCGGGGTTTTTTTATGCAACGGAAAATGGTTTGGGGTTTTAATCACAAAAAAACTGACAAGTTGATGGTTTTTTTACGCAATTATCCCTTATATTTAGTAACATTGTTTTTTAAGAGCCACAAAGTCCTCCATTATACATGCATGGCTATGAGCCCAAAAGGGCAAAGTCCAAATATTGCAAATACATTATAACAAATATTCAAAAATCCACTGCCAGAAGAAGAAGAAAAATAAATAAATAAATAAATAAAACTTCAACACCACCTAATCGCAGACCCAACTCTGAATAAAGATTTATGTACATTGTAAATTATAATATTATCGTTTGTGTATTATTCAATGTTTTCTGTGAGTGTGTCAAATCAATGAATTCTTTTGTGTGTGTATACATAGGTTCAAATAAGTATGATTAGTTTTGCGGACAATCGGAGGTACCTCGCTTAAAACCATTTTGTTGAAGCTTTTTTTCATGATCATGTTTAAATTAATAATATAAGACTACTTACAAGAAATCACACATAAACACACACTAGAACTATGTGACACGTGTGTGTTCACAAGAACTGTGAATGTATGTGATTTTTTTATAAATAGCCTTATATTATTTGTATCCAAATGAATAAGAAAAATTTTTTAAAAAAAAAACTTTTTTTTTTCAGAGCATGTTCATATCCGAAACCCGTATGTTCATAGGTACTCACGGTATTCTGCATTTTTTAGGTACTCACACGAACCATATTCAATATATATGAACCATATTTTATATATATATATATATATATATATATATATATATATATGTATGTATATATGTATATGTATATGTATATGTATATGTATATGTATATGTATATGTATATGTATATGTATATAATATGGTTTGCAGAGTAACACTCATTATGCAGTGTACCAGAGCGTACCATCTTTAAAAAAAAATTTAATTTTTTTTTCATAAACATGTTTTAATAAACATTATGAGTATAATATGCAAATTTCACATACATTCACATCTTGTAACTTCTAAAAAGTGATGTGAACGTACACTTACATAATTTTGAATATATGTGAACGTGCATTTATGTGATGCGTCATTTCATGCACCTACAATGATCGAATTTGCGTGAAATTTATATATCATCTGTGTAATGTTAATTAAAACATGTTCATGGAAATAATTTCAAAAAAATTACTTTTAAAAGTGGTACCTTCTGATGCGCTGCATAATGAGTTATACTCACTTAACCTAAATCTATATCTATGTGTGTGTGTATTAAAAGAATTTTTTTACAGTTTTATAATATCAAGTATCCAAAAACAATTATTTTTATATAAGCACATAAAATAAATGTTTTTGCCTGAGTGATACATGTCATGTCAACCATATTAATTAACTACAATTAAAAAAAATAGGGATAATTACTAAAATAGCCAAATCTCACACATTTATTCACTTTTTAGCCACTTTATATACATTTTACCAAAATAGTCACACTTTACTATGGTGTTTAGTTTTGCGTTATAAATGTGATTATTAGCTTATTACGTTACAATAACGCAAATAATTGGTTTGAAGTGTTTGGATTGCATACGTTAATAAGTGATTATTTGCGTTTAACGTTTGTCCTACCACACTTTTTCATAAGTTAAAAATTGTAGCTTATTTGATTAATAAGTGATTATTTGATCATTTTACAAGTAAAAACGCAAATTTAAACACTTTAAAAACTGATTATTTGATAATTATGATATCAAGCAGCAGAAGCTAAACCAAACATTACATTTTCTGCAGCACTTTTTGTTACAGCAATTATCTGATTATTATTTTCCAAAACGCTACAGCACTTTTTCAAACGCAAATCCAAACACCCTCTACGTTACCACATTTACGTGATAGCCACAATTTACGTGATTTGTACTTTTTTCATTTTTTAATGCATTACGTTACAAAAGGTGTCTAGTCACGTAAATTGTTGTACTTTACGTGACCATTTTTGCTCCTTCCCCATAATGTTTGGTGGGATGTCTTGTCACACTTTACGTGACCAAGTAAAACAATTTACATGACCAAACACCTTTTGTAACGTAATGCATTAAAAAAATGAAAAAAGTACAAATCACGTAAATTGTGGCTATCACGTAAATGTGGTCACGTAAATTGTGGCTATTTTTGGTAAAATGTATATAAAATGGCTAAAAAGTGAATAAAGGTGTGAGATTTGACTATTTTAGTAATTTATATAATAAAAGTATATCACATCAAATGGGTACGCATCAAATTATAAGAATAGGATGCGAAAAGAATTCGCCTTTTGTTATATGTACATTTTCACATCTTAATTTACTAATCATCCATCTATATGCTATTAGTTTTACAAGTTATTTAATAATTAGGACCAACCAATATCAAGACTCGTTAACAAGGACATACATGATTAGTAGTAATTTGAGGGTGTATCACTGTATGTATAACCATCTTTATATCTATATACTTTTGATATGCTAAAAGAAAAGAGGTGAGTAAATAATAAATTAAATGATTATTAGGCTTAGTTTGTTTGTGTAAAAACTTTTTAAAAATATTTAAAATCTGAATTTCAGATCCAAACTTATTTTAGACCGTTTGTTTGTATTAAGAGTTAAGATATTGACACATCTGAATTTTCTTTTTAATTTTAAGAGGGTGAGAGTTTTTTGAAGTTAATTTAAGAGTCTCTTAATTTCAAATCTTAAGATTAACTTTAAGTGTTGTTTGTTTTTTAAAAGGTTATATGTCTAAAATCTAAAATTTGAGAGTTGGTAACACGATCTGAATTTAAGATGTTTTTAATTTGACATCATACTACATTCTCGCTCTTAAAATTAAGAACAAATTCCAGATGTACAAACATTTTAATTCTGGATACAACCAAATAGTTTAAAGTAAGTTTTGATCTGAATTCAAATTCTAGACATATTTAAGAAGGTCTAAGTGCAAACAAACAGAATCTTAATTTCAAATATGACTTTAAAGCTTTTAAAATTTAACATTCTAAAACACATAAAAACACATTATCACTTAAACTTAAAAACGAGTGATTTTAAACACACAACTAACTCATTGCTAATTACACATCACTCTTTTTAACGTGAATAAACAAAGACTAAATTTAATGAGTGGTCTCACGTTATTAACAAAAAGTTATGTTTAAAAGAAGGGGTTAATTACTAAAATAGCCACATATCACACCCCTTTATCACTTTTTAGCCATTAAATTTTCATTTTACCAAAATAGCCACACTTTACGTTACCACATTTACGTGACATCCACCATTTACGTGATATGTACTTTTTATTCATATTTTAATGCATTACGTTACAAAAGGTGTTTGATAACGTAAATGCTTGTACTTTACGTGACCACTTTTAAAAATATGCTCCTTTCCCATAAAAATGTAATGATTAAAAGTGGTCACGTAAAGTACAAACATTTACGTTACCAAACACCTTTTGTAACGTAATGCATTAAAATATGAATAAAAAGTACATATCATGTAAATGATGGCTATCACGTAAATGTGGTAACGTAAAGTGTGGCTATTTTGGTAAATTGAAATTTTAATGGCTAAAAAGTGATAAAGGTGTGTGATACGTGACTATTTTAGTAATTATCCCTTAAAAGAAGATATGTATAAAATTAATTACGAGAAGAGAAGTGTACGTATAACGCGATCCGCATCAATTTGGGTCCTAATGGCATATACCATTTAAAAATAATTTAAAAAAGAGAGTCGATGAAAAAGCAAAAGGTTACAAAACGTACACATTAGTTAAGGGGCCCACACATTAATTACAAAACAAACGTGGAGCTATTCAGCAGCTTTACACGTGCGAAATCAAGTGGTTCACAGCTTCCCGCCAGATTACGAGAAAAATAAATCACGATACATAAACCATGGGAATCACGTTTCCGTCTTTCCGATTCCCACTTTACTCAACTCAATCTACCTACCTACCAACGAAATTTCTACATTTATTAATTAATTAATTAATTTTTAATTTTTAATTAATAATAATTAATTAATTTATTATTACTAATTAACAGCAGATCACGTAGACCATGAAAACCATGTTTTCCGTCTTTTGATTCCCAATCAATCTACCAATGAAAAAAGGTAAAAAAATCCTGATGATGTGTCTTCTAATATCATTAAATTACATTAATAATATTTGACTAAATAAATTATATGTGTGTGTATATTAAAAAATAAATTGTTTTCTTACATAAAGATTTATAGATCAACGTTATAAACATATGTCCCAAAATAACATACGTTCATATGTTAAAAATTATATTGATTGTATGAAAAAAAATTGTGCAAATGATCGATTATTCATACAAATTACATCGTGAATGATGCGAATAATCGATTATTTTTACATATTTTCTTCAATTCGCTTGATTAAATTTTATAATTTTAACATATAAAGTATGGTATTTAGTGAATATAATACAAGTGAAATCAATGTCTACGTAAAATAAGAAAAATATCATTTAAAAACTTTAATGGGATGCACAACATTTTTACAAATTCTAATTAAAAAATATATGATTCTATATATCTGTTTGGTTCAGTTACCTATGATTTTTACTAATGCAAACTGAAGCCACCATGTTATATGTCATTTTTTTGGATTCGGTTCAGTTCGTTTTTTGATCCGGTTTCGTTAATTTGAACACCCAAATCCAATAATGGACCTCTGTACCACCACACAATAATTTCCATTTTGTTGAAAATTAACATCTTGCGAAGTACCTACCACAGACAAATTCAACATTATTAATTTCAGTGGACCCCTTTTCTTTAAATGCTAGAAAATTATCTGTACCATTACACATTTACACACTGAAAACATTTTTTTTTAAACAAAATTTAATCATCTTTTACATTTTATGCTTCTAACTGTATCATCGTCATGTCAGATTTTCTCAATTCATATATTTTTATCTTTTTATCTTGAAAAGACTCGTATTTTATATATCTTTATAGTTATATCTTTTTTATTAAAAATAACTCATTTACAATTAATAAAACAAATTAAAATTTTAAAATTTAATTTTATAAAAATATCCAAAACTATTTACATAACTAAAAATAAAAAAGACGAAACTAGGAATAAGAAATTACGAACGACAATTATGAAACTAAAAATAAAAGGTCATGAAACTATAATATGAAATAACAATTACGAAACTAAAAATAAAAGATTACGAAAGTAAAATACGAAACTATAATTACGATATCAAATCGTGAAATTAAGATTACGAATGTATATATATTTGTGGTGTGTGTTTTAAAAAAAATCACCGTTCAACTTTCTTCAGGACGTTCAAGCCACTGCGGGTGGAAGTTGGTTAGAGCCAAGGTAGGGGATGGTGTAGCCGGCGGATTGGATGCTCTGTGGAATCCATGGAAGGTAGTTCGTCCGCACTTATATAATATCCTCATCAAATATATCAATTTAAATGTTTGTTCGTGTAATAGGTATACTGGTATATGTAACTTTCGGGTCTTATATATTTTTTCCAACGTTAAAAGACTTATTTTTGAAAAGCTTAGTACTCGTTTAGTTGACATGTTTTCTAATTTTTTTTTCTCGAAAACAATAGTTTCTGAAAACACATTAAAATCCATTGGTTTTAGATGTTTGTGTTACCTTTGAAAATTACAAGTAAATATGAAAACACATTTTTGAGGTTTTTCACATTTTGTTTTCAATCTAGTCATCTCAATATATGTTATAAAAGTGAGTGGAAAACTAAAAAAAGCAAAAAAAAAAAAAAAAAAAAAAAAAAAAAAAAAAAAAAAAAAAAATTAACACATCCAAACACATACTTATATCTAAAATGTATTTTTCTTAAAAACTATCATATTTTCAGTTTTATAAAAAATTTTAAATCAAAAATTTTTGTTTCCTAAACACACCAGTTTTATTAAATCCAAATAAAATCCTATTGGCAAATAGCAGATAAAGAACTATCCACCACCTTACAAAACAACATATTACTACTAATCCATTACGATAAACTATCCCAAACAAATAATACGACCTAATCACCTAACAAACAAACTAAATCATGAAAAACAAAAAACAAACAAACAAACTAAGGTGTTGTTTGATTGCATAAGAGGTTAATTGTCTGATGTCTGATTCCACTTTTGATTGATGAGAGGTGGTCCTGATAAAATACTAAGATCTGATAAGAGAATTCAATAAGTCTGTTTGTTTTATAAATTATCTGATTGTGTTATTTTTATTAATTTTACATATTAATTCCCATAACCAAACAGATATCATTGATTAAAGTCAAATATCAAGTAAGAATAATATCATTGAATCAAAGTGATCTATGTAAACATTTAATATCATTCACATAACATTAACAAGATCTAAGTTAGAAACCAATTCAAGTTTATAAGTTATAATCAAGTAACATAAATGCATTCAATAAACATATAACCAACATGCTTTCAAGAATCAAATAACAATAAAAAGTTTATAAGTTATAATCAAGTTTATAAGGTTACGTTTATTAACTTCCAAATAACTTAAGTTTATAAGTTATATAGATATGTTAGTGAAAAATAATAAATTTTATCAAAAAATGTTGTAATATTTTTCGTTATAATAAATATGGTAAGAGGTAGGGTAGGGGTGGGGTGGGGTAGGTTGAGGGTGGGGTGGGGTAAATAGGGTAGGGTAATGGTGTAGGGGTAGGGTGGGTAGGTTGAGGGGTAAGGTGGGTGGGGATGGGTAGATTTGAGGGGTAGGGTAGGGGTGAGGTGGGTAGGTTTGAGGGGTAGGGGTGGGTAGAGATAGGGGTAGGGTGGGGTGGGATAAGGAGGGGTGAGGTGGGGTGGGTAGGTTTGATGGGTTAGTATATGATATCGTCCAATTTGTACATGTTTTATCGGACGATATCTCGTGTTTTATATAGATTTTTGGTTGATTTTCGTCCCAAACTCGATCTTATAGGTTTATGTTGTCATTTCAGGTGCTGGTTGAATAAATTGGAGCCAAAGATGCTGAAACAAGCAGAACTCGGCGAGTTCAGTTGCATTCTCGGCGAGTTCAACCCAAAGCAGAAAAGCTGATCTCCGAAGAACTCGGCGAGTTCATGTAATCTACTCGGCGAGTTCTCCCAATTACAGAACCGATTTTGCACTATGAACTCGGCGAGTTCTCTATGGTACTCGGCGAGTACACCTGAATTCTGCTTATTTCTGAATATTCCTGATAATTGCCAGATCGAATAGGGTGTCGACAACACATGAACTCGGCGAGTTCATGTAATCTACTCGGCGAGTTCACTCTATTTGGGATCTAATCAGGAGCTGACAACACATGTACTCGGCGAGTTCTTGTAATGTACTCGGCGAGTTCTCTCCAGCCTATAAAAGGAAGAATCTGCTCACTTATGAAGGACGAACTTTTACCAATTTTTTCACACACACTTTCTCTGATTTCTTGAGCAAGAAGGAAGGCAAGGAAGGCATTTAACTTGGAGTTTTGGTTCAAAGGATTGCATCTTCATCAACATACGTTATTAGGGGAGTTTTTCGTATGCTTAAGTTTATCTTAATGTTTGAAATACTTGCTTATTGTATGATGGTGTTTTACTCCATTAACATGGAGTAGTTTTGCTATGTAATCATTTGGGTAGCAAACCCTAGACATTGGATGATTTATATTAGTATGTAATCGGATTATATATCGAAGTTTGCGTATTTTGAATGAAAATCTTGTTATTATGTTTAGACTTGTTAAACTTGCTATGAATGCTTTATTATTTCCATAACGAGAGTTCGAAATAGTTGGTATTTGTTTTTGATAAACCAAACATTTTGGTGATGTTGAATCTTTCTACTAGAGATGGTGAAAGAGTAGGTTTAATCGGTGTTCTCATAATAATGAGAAGGGATTTATGTGTTTATGAGAATATAGCATGAACTTTATGTATTTGGATTTTAACCAAATTATCTTTCAAAAGACGTAAACTTGTTGTGAACATTCGGACTTGCATAACTCAAGTTTTGAACATTTAAAAGAGGTTTTCGTGTTCACGTCGTGAGTTATGGGATTATTGTGCTATAGTGAGAGATCTATATAGCTAGATGATCATTGTTCATACGTTAAATAATCGATATTGTATTCATGTATAAGAGATTTGAGTGGATATGATATTGGTTGTTATGATAAATTAGTATCAAACATAACTTAGAAATTTGTGTGTTTGTTGCTTTGTAATCATAACCATTATATTATCCGATTTGCGCGTTAAATTGTTTATCCGATGTCTAGGGGGAGTGATCCCATTTGATTACATGTTTCCTTTTATCAAGAATCTTAGTAATCAATTCCTTAGGATATTGTGTGTAGTTTTGGTAAATCTTTAGTCATTAATTTAGATTTTTCATAGTTAAACCAATTTAAATACATAGCTAATTATTAACCGACGACTTATTATCATCATTCCGCCAGATTGTCCCTGAGTTCGATACCCGGACTTGCATAAGCTATACTAGTATACGATAGGTAATACTTGCCTATTTGTCCGCTAGTTCTAGTTTATTTATTTCCATTTCTTAATTAAAATTAAGGTGTGCTAGCGGCACATCAAGTTTTTGGCGCCGTTGCCGGGGACAATAACGGTGATTTTGAAAACGGTTGAACGTTTCTATATTAGCGATCCTTTCGGGGATTTATTCCCGAAAGTTAATTTCATTGTCTTTATTTTATTGCATTATAAATTTTGTTCGAGATTACCCGTTTGGTTTCCCTTTCTCTTGTAGAAGTTTATGAACCGAAATCTCCACTCGGATCTAACCGAGCCATTGACAGATCCGGAGAGATTAATTCGAAGGAAAAATAAGCAAAAGGAAGGAGAACCTTCGGTTGAGCAAGAAGCACCATCAACACCACCATCCGCGTCTCCAATTATAATAGAAAATCTTGAGGCTTCGGGACAAAGAACCGAACCCAAAGTCGAAGCCAAGATGGCGGAGGAAGACAATCGAACCATGAGGGAACGTTCCAAGGCGACCAACATCGGGTCGGGGTCGGCAATCATACGCCGTCCCGTGCAAGCGGCACATTACGAGATCAAGACGAATTATCTCCAATACCTAAACCAAATGTGCCCTTTTGATGGTCTTGACTCCGATGATCCGAATGCGCATCTTACACGGTTCTTGGACGTTTGCGATATGATCAAGATTCGGGAGATGCCCGAAGAATCTTTGTACCTTCGATTGTTCCCATATACGTTGAGGGGAGCCGCACAAACGTGGTTTGAGTCACTTGCGCCACAATCAATCACAACATGGGAGGAACTTGTTGACCGGTTCCTAATGCGGTATTTCCCTCCCTCTAAAACTGCTCGTTTAAAGAATGATATTAGTAATTTTTTGCAGGAAAGCGAGGAGTCATTGTATGAAGCGTGGGAAAGGTACAAGGGGCTTTTGAGGAAGTGTCCACATCACGGATTGGATACATACAACCAAGTCTACACATTCTACACCGGGCTATTGATTTCAACAAGGCAAATATTAGATTTGAATGCCGGTGGATGTGTAATGGATAAGAAGCCAAACGATGCTTACAAAGCGATAGAGACCGCGGCCACTAACACCCATGAGTGGCATTCTTCAAGGCATAGAGTTGTGCGCGGTGCTATGAAGCAAGGAGATGATATGAGCTCGCTTAAAGAGGAGGTTGCTAAGATGGGTAAACAAATAGTCCAACTTCAAAACCCAAAAGTAGCAAGTAATGTGTGTCAATTGTGTGACGGTCCTCATACCGCAAATGAGTGCACCAAGAGGTTTACACTTCTTAGTAGACAATCCACCATCAAATCTATTCAAGAAGTGTGTCAACTTTGTGGAGGACCACACACGGCAAGGGATTGTGGGAGTGACGATGCGGAAGAAACATTGGAAGAGGATGTTTTGTATTCGTATGGTGATAGATTTGACAATCAAAAGGGGAAGCTAGCTTTTCAACCACCACCTCAACAATACTATAATCCCAATGTTGACAATCGGAATCATCCAAATTTCCGATGGCGTCAACCAAACGAACAAGCTCCGGCGGTACCACCGGGATTTGAAGGTGCTAGTTCTTCCAACCCCAACCAAAGAAACAATTCATACCAACCTCGTCATCCAAACACCGCCCAATACCAATCCCGACAACCAAATCAACCAACCAACACATCGCAACAACCATACCAAGCTACAAATACTACCGCTCCATCAACTGAGGCCAAGCCCACCCTTGAAGACATAGTGAGGGGACAACAAGCCTCCATTCAAAATCTCGAAAAGCAAATGAGGCAACTCACTCAATTACTTCTTGATAAGGAAAGGGAGAAGGGTACATTGCCTTCCAACACGGAAGTCAATCCGAAAGAGCACGTCAAAGCAATCAGTTTGAGGAGTGGTAAAATTCTTGAACCTATTTCTAATTCGGTTTCAAATGATATTGTTGTTGATGATGTGCAGGTTGAACCGGAAGAGGAGGCAACAAAGGACGAGGCACAAACTTCAAGCCCACCAAGTACCGTGCAAGTCCAACCTCCTATCGCAAAAGAAATCCCGATTGCCAAGCCGAAGGCACCTTTTCCTAGTCGGTTAAAAAGGGAAAAGGACGAGGCCCAATTTCATAAATTCCTTGAGCTATTTAAACAATTGCATATTAATTTACCTTTTATTGATGTTATCTCACAAATGCCTACTTATGCTAGGTTTCTCAAGGATATCATCACCAACAAGAGGAAGCTCGAAGGAATCTCGGCTGTGGTAATGAACGAGGAATGCTCGGCGGTGCTTCAAAACAAACTACCTCAAAAGCTAACGGACCCAGGGAGTTTTACTATTCCTTGCCACATTGGTAGTTTAGTTATCACGAATGCACTTGCGGATCTCGGGGCAAGCATAAATTTGATGCCCACTTCTTTATATGAAAAATTGCATTTAGGAGATCCGCAACCGACTAAAATGAGCATTCAATTGGCCGATCGGTCAATAAAGTATCCAAGGGGAGTAGTTGAAAATGTGCTTGTTAAAGTTGATAAATTCGTGTTCCCCGCGGATTTTGTGATCCTAGATATGGAAGAAGATAGCCGTGTACCCCTTATCTTAGGGAGGCCATTTTTGGCCACTTCACGAGCTATCATTGATGTGTTTGATAAAAAGCTTACATTAAAGGTCGGTAATGAGTCAGTCACATTTTCGATTGATAAGGCCATGCAACATGCATCATTTATGGATGACACTTGTTACCACGTGCACGCATTTGAAGAAGCTTTTGATTTTGATTTTTCATCTCTTTTGTCATAAAACTCCAAGGACATCTACTCAATAGATGAAGGGAAAAAGATTGTTGATTTTGAAATTTTTTTGGAAGAGTCGACACCATTGTCGACCGTTGATCCGCCCCTGTTTCCCTTGGATGTTGATTCCGTCTCTCATGATCATAATTCTTGTCGGGTTAAGTCATCTCTAGAAGACCCACCAATTCTTGAGCTCAAAGAGCTCCCAAGCCATCTCGAGTATGCATTCCTACTTGAGGAGTCTAAGTTGCCGGTTATAATTTCATCAAGTCTTTCGGGCGACCAAAAAATTAGACTCCTCGACATTCTTCGAGCCCACAAAGGGGCGATTGCATGGAAAATTACCGACATCAAGGGTATTAGTCCTTCGTTTTGCACTCATAAAATTTTGATGGAGGAGGACTACAAACCCGTTGTCCAAAGACAACGTCGTTTGAACCCAAACATGATGGAGGTGGTTAAGAAAGAGGTAATTAAGCTTCTTGATTCCGGGTTGATATATCCGATCTCGGATAGCCCGTGGGTGAGTCCGGTACAAGTTGTGCCCAAAAAAGGTGGCATGACTATCGTTCATAATGAAAACAATGAGATCATACCAACGAGAACGGTTACGGGATGGCGAGTATGCATCGATTATCGCAAACTCAACGACGCCACACGTAAGGATCAGTTTCCTTTGCCGTTCATGGATCAAATGTTAGAACGATTGGCCGGAAATCAATTCTATTGTTTTCTCGATGGGTTTTCGGGATATTTTCAAATTCCCATCAATCCCGATGACCAAGAGAAAACAACTTTCACTTGCCCATATGGAACGTATGCTTATCGCCGGATGCCTTTCGGGTTGTGCAACGCACCCGCCACTTTCCAAAGGTGTATGATGGCAATTTTTCATGATATGATTGAGAGCTTTATGGAAGTTTTCATGGACGATTTTTCGGTTTATGGAGACTCATTCGATTCATGCCTAGCAAATCTCGATCGCATGCTTGCTCGTTGTGAGGAAACAAATCTCGTGTTGAATTGGGAGAAGTGCCATTTCATGGTACAAGAGGGTATTGTCTTGGGACACAAGATCTCAAGTGTGGGGATTGAGGTAGATAGAGCCAAAATTGATACTATCTCGAAGCTTCCTCCCCTCACAAATGTGAAAGGCATTAGAAGTTTTCTCGGTCATACGGGTTTTTACCGTCGGTTTATTAAGGATTTTTCAAAGATTACACGCCCGATGACCCAACTTCTCGAAAAGGACACCCCGTTTGTCTTTTCCAAAGAATGCCAAGAATCTTTCGAACTCCTCAAGGATAAGCTCACACACGCTCCTATCATGATAGCTCCCGATTGGTCCCAACCTTTCGAGCTTATGTGTGATGCTAGTGATTTCGCCGTAGGGGCCGTTTTGGGCCAACGAGTCAATAATCACTTCCAACCGATTTATTACGCAAGTAAGATGCTAACGGATGCTCAAGAGAATTATACTACTACCGAGAAGGAACTTCTCGCCGTTGTCTTTGCGTTTGATAAATTCCGGTCTTACCTCGTTTTGTCCAAAACTGTTGTTTACACCGATCATTCGGCTCTTCGGTTCTTGTTTTCTAAACAAGATGCCAAACCTCGTCTTATCCGTTGGATTCTTCTTCTACAAGAATTCGACATCGAAATTAAGGATAAGAAAGGAGCCGAGAATCTCGCGGCCGATCACCTCTCTCGTCTTGAAAATCCAAATCTTGAAGGGCTTCATGATTCATCCATCAATGACAAATTTCCGGATGAATCCCTGATGAAGCTTGTTGTTGATTCCGAGGCTCCTTGGTTCGCCGACATTGCCAATTATCTAGCTTGTGGTATAATGGTCAAAGGCATGTCGTTCCAACAAAAGCGAAAGCTTCTCTCCGATTGCAAATATTATTTTTGGGAGGACCCTTTTCTTTTTCGAGTTGGCGCGGATCAAGTGATTCGCCGTTGTGTGTTTGGCAAAGAGTGCCAAGAAATACTCCATCACTGTCACATTGGACCGACCGGTGGTCATTTGGGACCAAGTAACACCGCCAAAAAGGTGTTCGATTCGGGTTTCTATTGGCCGACCATTTATAAAGATTCATACTCCATGGTCCAAACTTGTGACCAATGTCAAAGATCCGGAAACATCTCCAAACGAGATGAAATGCCCCAAAATCCGATTCAAATTTGTGAGGTCTTTGATGTTTGGGGGATCGATTTCATGGGGCCGTTCCCCCCTTCTCGTGGAAATAAGTACATTCTCGTGGCCGTTGACTATGTTTCCAAATGGGCCGAGGCTCAAGCTTTGCCCTCAAACGATGCCCGAGTTGTACTAAAATTCTTGAAAAAACTCTTCTCCCGGTTTGGTGCTCCTAAGGCCTTAATTAGTGATCGTGGAACACACTTTTGTAACTCACAGATGGAAAAGACCTTAGCTCGATATGGTGTGAAACATCGCACCGGCACTTCATATCACCCACAATCAAGTGGGCAAGTCGAGGTCACGAACCGTGGATTGAAACGAATCCTAGAGAAGACGGTTGGAAACAACCGTAAGGAGTGGTCCGATAAGTTGGATGACGCGCTTTGGGCGTTTAGAACAGCTTTTAAAACTCCAATCAGCACCACTCCATTTCGTTTGGTATACGGGAAATCTTGTCATCTTCCCGTCGAGATTGAGCATAAGGCGTTTTGGGCCTTAAAAGAATGCAATCTTGATCTTTCCTTATCCGGTGAGCTACGAAAGGCTCAATTGCTTGAATTGGATGAATTACGACTCCAAGCTTATGAAAATTCAAGCATTTATAAGGAGAAGACCAAAAATTTTCACGATGCTCGTCTCAAGAATCGTTCCGACATCCGTCAGGGGGACCGGGTTTCGCTATTTAATTCTAGATTGAAACTTTTTCCCGGAAAGTTGAGATCTCGGTGGTCCGGCCCTTACACCGTCCATAAGGTATTCCCGTATGGCACTTTCGAATTGCTTGATCCTAACGGCAATGAAACCTTTAAAGTGAATGGCCAACGGTTGAAGAAGTACTTCGAAAATTCGGAAGTTGTCGGTGAGGATGTCGAAGCCCTCACATTGTTGCGTATCGAAAATTAAAGCGGAGGCCGAGTCAAGCTTAAGACTCGAAGTTAAATAAGCATGTCTTTCGATTCTGTTCGTTGTTGTTCCGTTTCTGCTTTTCCGTGTTTTTTAGAAGGTCGAAAAAGTTCGGGTTGTTGGTTTGGTTTATTTTTTTTTAATTTTCTGGGTTTAATAGTGCAGTTCTGGACAGAACTCGCCGAGTTCACAACATACTCGCCGAGTTCGCCAGGTGAATTTCATTCTGGAATTTGCTGAACTCGCCGAGTCCAATAATCGTACTCCCCGAGTTCTACGAAAAATAAACATTCTGGAATCCGAGTGAACTCGCCGAGTTTACAATGTATTCGCCGAGTATTGGTGTTTGTGCAGATTCTATTTCGAGGCTCATATAAAAAAAAATAAAAATAAAAATAATTTCGGTCAAAAGAGCATCTCGAGGTCTAACACTCTGCAAGGAACTCGCCGAGTTCCCTCGGCTACTCGCCGAGTTCTCGGCCGCAGATAACCCTATTTTCAGTTTTGTTTTTTTGCCACTTTTTGAAAACTCTCACCTCCTCCTCTCTTCTCTCTCGCCGACAACCCCCAAAACCCACCAAAGTTCTCCGTTTTTGGCTAGTTTCTCCCCAAATCTTCGTAGGTTTGTTTTCATATTGTCAAATACAAGTGTGGGAATCATTTTCGGGTGTTTTTGACTCATCTCCACCGTCATCCGCCGTCGTCCGCCGCCACCGCCTCGCCGGAATTTCGCCGGATTTTCTACAACTTCTACTCCTCCATCTCATATCTATTTGTCGGTACATTCCTTGTTCCTTGTAACGAAATTGCAAGAATTTCTCATGCTAAATTTTTATTTTGTTTTATTTTCTTTCTTTTTAGGGTATTTTTGTTGAATATTCATGTTAATATTCTACATTCTTATGTTGTGTTGTGTTTAGTTTATAACTTTCTTGCTAGTTAGTGCATGTTTATTTTCTTAGGTTAATTTATTTGTTAGATTTGAAGAATTTTGTGGTAGATCTAGCATTTTCGTATGTGTTAGGTAATTAAACTTTTATGTTTATTTTTAATTGTGTAGTAGTTTAGTTTAATTATTTTGTTTTTAGAAGTTTCTTATAATTTTTGTGTTAGTAACTTTAAAGTATGTATGTTTAGGCTAGATTTTTATTCTTGTTCGTTAATTGTTAGTTGATATGTTGGTAATTATTGTCAACTTGCAAAGTTTCATGTTTCTTTTTATTTTTGTTCTCATAGATCATTTGTGTTTTTCAAAATTTCATGTTTTTAAATTCACATTATTGAGTTCTATCTTGTACGTGTTATTGCATGCAAGTATATGTTTTGTCGTGTAGCTATTTATAGGTTGTGTCTTTTGTCGTCTAGTGCATGCATGCCTATTGTCTTCTTTCAGTGCTTAGTTTATTTTTTTTGTGTAGCTTTCTGTGCTTTGTGTTTCTTTTATTTTTTTGATGATAGTCTTTCTTATTTTTAGTTAAATTTTGCAAGAGAAATCACTTTGGGATTGCCAATTGGAAAGACATATGTCTTCTTGCTTTTCACGCATGATATGTTGATTGAGTCTTGTAGTTGTAGTTATCTCGGTTATTTTGTAAGATGTCGGGATGTAGTCCCCAAAATAAGTGTGGGAATGATTATACTAGATGCTGTGGTTTTCTTTAGCCCTTCATAATTTTAATGCTAAAGTGTTGCTCAAATGCTCACCCTCGCTCCTCCATTATAATACAGATATGTCGGGCTTCCTGGGTCGGGTTCAATGCGATCCGCCCCGTCCGAACCTCCCGGAGCGATTGGAGGCCACGTTTTCCGTTGTGCATGGAGCATTCACGTCCCGGGCTTGGTTTAATCTTGTCAATATAAGAGAGCCCGTGTATGCCGAGTTATGCTTAGAGTTTTTCTCGACATACTCTTTTAACGAGGCCATCACCAATATGAAGGCCCGGGACACCGTCCATTTCAGGCTCGGGGGAGCGAGCCGAGCTATGTCTGTGCTAGAGCTGTGTCGGCGTTTGGATCTTTACTCGGATTCAGATGTCCGAAATCCGGATTTTGATGACTACCTGTCTGTGGGGATTCGGAAGGCACCAGCGACTTTTGATTATGCCGGTTTCTGGGGCGATATCGCCTTGGGTAACTATAATGTATCACGGGCCTACGAGTCCAAGCTTCGCGATCCCTTCCATCGGCTTCTTCATCGATTCATCACTGTTGACGGCTTCATTAGGAAGGAGGGTCAGGAAAAAATTACAAAGCCTGACCTTTGGTTACTTTACTCCCTTCTTCATCCGGAAGAATTCATGTCCCTCCCTTACCAGTTGGCGGTGTACTTTTTGCACGTCGCCACGGGTCGCACTGGAGCCAGCGCCGTATGCGGCGGGCGGTTTATTACCCGCCTGGCTCAATCGTTTAATTTGTTAACCCCCTCGGTGCTCCGAGAACTCAGAGAGAGCGATCCGGCGGGAGACACGGATGAATTATACTTCCGGCGAGCCAAGGTCTCGCAGATGCCTATGGGACGCGAAGAGGTGATACTGATGTGCCCGGTCCTTCCCCCGAACTATGTTCCTCCCCAGCGACAGCAACAGCAGCAGCAGCAGCAAGAGCCACAATAGCAGCCGGAATCATCCCAACCATCTTACTTCAATTTCGGCCCGGGCCCTTATCCTTGGGATGCTAGGTTTGATCGCCTGGATGACTGCTTTGCTTATATGACTTTAGACCGGGATAGGCTTGAGGAAAATTACGGCCTGCTGCAGGAGCAGAATCATCTGCTCCGGCAAAACCTCAGCAACACCGACCACTTCGGGTCGGTGTATAATCAGCAGGTCCAAGAGACAGGACGTTACCTGCAACATATCCAAACGTCCGTAGACAGTCTCTTTAGTGTCCAGCCTCCCGAGTTCCAGCTTCAGCAGCCTCCGGCCCCGTCCCCATATCAGTACTTTCCTTACATGCCATGGGACGCACGCCAGTATCCCCCGCCGCCGCCCGAAGATGATTGACTCCCAGTTTTGTTGCCTTTTTATTGACGGACTTGTATTTGATTCCCCATTTATTTATTTGATTGTCTGTACTGTACGGGCGTGATGCCCTTGAACAATTTTTATTTTTCTGTGCTTTGTTTTTTTAATTTACTTGCCAGTACTGTTATTTAGTCTTTTGTTGCTAATGCTTAGGTTTGTAATTTATTCTCTTATGCCTGTTTTATATTTTTGTTTATGCTTGTCGTGCATTCTATCTCTTTCTTGCACAGATTTTGTCCAAGTTGGTGCGCCGTCCGGTTCATCACTTCTTGAGTTCTCCCTTCTTGCCATTCAGGGAGATTTCTCGACCCACTTGCTTTTATCATTGTTTTACTTGCTTTTTTACTTGTTTATTACATTGAGGGCAATGTTTTTCTGTCAAGTGTGGGAATAATCGAACCATTGATGGTTCTTGAGTGATTCTTATATCAAGCATATTTATAGTTTACCACACATCGCTTCTTTTGTTAGATTTTAAATCTTGTGGCATTTCTTACTTATTTGTTCATATTATTATGAAAAAAAAAAAAAATTTTTTTTTGAGTTCCTTTTAAGCATGTTTAGGGATAAAAGAAACTCATTGATGAAAGTTTTGTTTTCAAAATTAGCATGGCTTGCACATTTTAACCCAACCAAGAACTTT
>JAANYP010004855.1:0-37251 GCA_020465985.1 Centrapalus pauciflorus | reverse complement strand
CTGGAGCTCCTCCAAAGCGAGGAACTCGGTTTGATAGACCATTTATCTAAGAGCTCCTACAGTTGGTTGGACGATTCTTACACTACTGATGGGGCTAATCGGCATGGTGCCCGAGCCATTGGTACCGCACCTGATACTAGGCCAAATTTTGAATTTAATTGTAACCATAAATAATAAGAATATTTTCGAGCCGCTTTTCCTTTGGCTCCCTCTCTGTCAACATTTCAGGGTCCTAATGCTAGGAATGATGCTCACTTTGGTAATTCTTGTTTTGCCTTGAACAGTAAGGACCTTCTTATTAGCTAAAGGTATATGAACCGTCTTCTTGTGGCACACTATTTCCGCATGATTTTTCGATAGTCAATCCATGCCTATGACCACGTCAAAACTTCCTAGTTTGACGGGCATCAAGTCTGTTTCAAAGAGTTGGCCTACTAATTCTAAGGAGCATCCTCGACTTATATTATTTGTCTTAAGGCTCTTACTGTCATCAACTTCAAGGGCATAAGTGACACTTAATGGTGTAAGAATGGAATTTATCTGCTTAGTGAACTTAATGGATATAAAGCTCCTATCAGCACCAGTATCAAATAGTAGAAATGCATAAGTGGTATCTAATGGGGTAAGAGAATAAGTCTACGAGTTTGAAATTTCTTAGGCAGGTAGTCACAGCTTTATCTTTTCCTACGCAGAGTTGTAGTTAAAACTTAGTTCCTCATAAAAGTTCTTGATACTTAATCTTTGTATAAGATGTGGTCAAAAATCTTCTGATAAATTCTTAAGCCTTATTTACCCTAAGATATATCAGATAGTAAAGCCTAGAGAAAATACTATAAAGAGATGCCTCCGGGGTTTCCTCGTACTCTAGAGCGTTAAGTCGTTGGGTTAGTTCTACATTACTGGCTTTGCGCTCTGCTAGGCGTTGACATAATTTGTCTATTCCGTCTTTGTTGAATCGCCTGGGTATTCTGGTTGGCCTAAGGTTTATTGGGGGTTTGCATTGCCTCCTACCTAACCCTTGCAAGGATCTCACCGACCTCTCGGTGGATTTTGTCGAAATTGGGGGTCGTGTCTGGCGGCCCTTGCCACCAACAGGGGCATCGTTCGTTGCGTAGGTTCCTGGGTAAGTGTCGGTACTTGAGAAGAAGATGGCATTTCTAACTGTCTTGGGGTCCCTTCCTTGTTTCTCCACTCTTGGAGAGTGTGAGGCATCCATCCCCACTGTCTTACGTTCGCCCATCGCTACAGCGGCGGGCTTGGCTGATGAGGGGGGGGTACCGGGATAGACTCCCGTAGTGCTAATCACACCCTTTTCCTAGGGGTGAACTTTCTTAATGGTTCATTGGGATGGTTTCAGTGGTGGTGATGGTGTAGCAATTTATGCTGCAGGGTCACAGTTGCCCTCCTTGTGTTTTGACGAGTCCATTACATCGTCATTGATTTGGGTCCAGGTGGGTCTCTGATCCCAAGTACATCTTAGTGTCACCTTGGTTTGTGAGAGTTCCTCCTCAGGGCCAAAGAGGATAATAACCGTATTGTTCGACATGTTATTGTCATATATGTGTTCACAGTTCTTGAAGAAAGTTTAGTTTTTGTAACAGTTATAGTCTAGGTACTAATGCAACCTAGTTCACTATAACTATGGCTCTGATACCAATCTGTCACACCTTGCTACCTCGGTTGGCAGCGAGACGTGACGAGTGCGGAAGCGTAACCATAATTATAACGAACGACCACTATATGGACGTTTTCGAAATATTACATCATTAAAATTTAAAAATGTAATAACGTTTTACAGAATGAAAGGAATGAAGTTCGCGTAATACAGAGATTCTAATACATAATTAATGCGTCCAAAAATAATGCAGTCAAATCTCCGTTAGTTTCGAAATATGCATGCGACTCCATGAAATGCGGAAGCTTGAAAGTTGGTGTATCCGAAGGCACACTTACCTTAATTACCTGAAAATACATGCTAAAATACGTCAACAAAATTGTTGGTGAGTTCATAGGTTTACACGAAAAGACCAGTTGTATGGACATTATCAGATGCGTTGAATTTATAAAATCATAAATTCCATGAGATGTATTACATAAACCATCATGTCACCGAAGCTTAATTAGAATGAGTTTTCCCCGAGCAGTATTCCCATACGTAATACCGTGTTTGAATATATATGCACCCGCAGTTAGCTAAACCACTAACCCGAGTGGGGGACATGACTCCCAATAGATCTATCCACAATATATTCGTGCTTGCAAACAAATGCAACTAACGATTTCATGATATAAGGGCGGAGATCACATATGTAATACATAATAGAATCGAGAAGTTTTTGTGTCCATATAAAAACGAAGCATGTATTTCATCCCAAAACATAATAATGTGAAAAATGGGACTATGAAGACTCACCTTGTTGATTTTTGATGATGTTTTTGGATCTGAGTTGAACACTTGTTTGAATGGTTGAGACTCGTCCTAATATTTTTACGAGTTCGGGTCAATATCATCATAATACGTGTTTGAATATTTTATGTTCTTGGGGGTGATGTATAAATAATTTCGTAGGATTTTATATGTTGATACTGAATTGTAGTTATGTTCGAGTAATTTATTTAAAAATATAATTTGTTGTATTAATTCCGATTTACACAAATGATTTTAAGTAGTTTATTTCCAAGGACATTTTTGATGCATGCATGCATACGTATGTACATATGTATTTATATATATATATACGAAAATGCCTACATATATATACGAGCATGTGCATCATTATGAAAGGGTATTCATATATTTTGCATGGAAAATTTCACGAGTATTGTGAAGACCGAGTTGTAAATGAAAAGTATTATATTTTAGTAAATATATTTAATTTTTCATGTTTTATAAATTTTTAAGGTGGAAAATAAAGTAAATAAGAAAAACTTACAAAAGTTGAAGAACACTTGAAATCTTTAAATATGGTTGGCCGATTTTCTTTCTTGAGAGAATATGTGTGTTGGTGTGATTTTTGAAAATGGGTTTGTCTTCTATTTATAGAAGAAAAAGGGTTATTAAAAATAAAGATAAAGTAATTAAAATTTAGTGAAATTATGAAAAGTAAAAAAGGTAGATCGGTTGAGTGTTGGACAAAAATAAGTGTGGCCGATTGTTATGATTGTATGTTGCATGGAGTTTATTATTAAAATAATACAAAAGTACAAGCTAGTTGTCCTTTAAAGGACAACTTACTTTTTAGAGTGATAAGTAGTATGGGTTTTCAAATTTTATATCAATAAAAGTACAAAAGTATGCACGAAAAGGTATATATATATATATATATATATATATATATATATATATATATATATATATATATATATATATATATATATATATATATATATATATATATACATACTTAGAAAGTTTTTCTGGAATGTTAAACTCGATTCAAGTGTGAATCGAGTTTGTTGCAGTGTCAATCGAGTTTTATAACATTATGCCCGAGTTTTATCACACTTTGATCGAGTTTTATGCCTTTGTCATTCGAGTTTCATATGGCTATAGTCGAGTTTCATACAACATTGCCCGAGTTTCTTGCTTCTTTAATCGAGTTTCTTTGTTTAACTGTTCGAGTTTTACGTAGTTTTATTCGAGTTTTATGTTTCTTTATTCGAGTTTCACCCCTTAGGAATCGAGATTTGTATCTTCATCATTCGAGTTTTATACTGCATCATCCGAGAAAATTGTTTCTTTATTCGAGTTTCATCAAAGTGTTATTCGAGTTTAGATCTTTACTAATCGAGTTTCATTATATCATTATTCGAGTTTATTACTTCTTTCATCGAGATTCATACAACACCATTCGAGTTTATTGATTATATGATGCGAGATTCATATAACTTCATTCGAGTTTATTACTTCATTATTCGATTTTTATATTAGTTTAATTTTTGAGTTTCATACCTTATTTTTAGGCCAGTTGTTACAGTCTCGCCCTGTTGAAGGAATTTCACCCGAAATTAGCTCGTGTTCTCCTCCGCTTGGACTTTTGAGAACAGCTGGGGGTACTTCTCTCGGAATTGATCTTCGCGTTCCCAAGTAAACTCAGGACCTCGTTTAGAGTTCCATCGGACCTTTATTATTGGAATTCGACTGTGCTTGAGTTTCTTGACTTCTCGGTCCATTATTTCCACCGGTTGCTCAATGAAATTTAATTTATCGTCTATCTCCTGCTCGTCCATGGGTATCACGAGTGATTCATCAGCCAGACATTTCTTAAGATTGGATACGTGGAAGGTATTGTGCATGCTGCTAAGTTCTGGTGGTAACTTTAAACGATAAGCTACGAGTCCAATTCCCTTTAAGACTTTTCATTGCCAATGTATCGAGGGTTAAATTATCCTTGTTTCCCAAACCGTATCACGCCCTTCCATGGCGAGACTCTCATCAGTACTCGTTCTCCTAATTAGAACTCAAGGGATTTTCTATTTTCATCTGCATAACTTTCTTACAATCGCAGGCAACTTTTAGTCAGTTTCGTATCTGTACTATCCTTTCGGTTGTTTCGTGAATGATCTTAACGCCATTGATTTGGCCATTTCCCACTTCTTCCCAATAAATCGGTGATCGACACTTTTGCCCGTAGAGGGCTTCAAACGAAGCAGCTCAATACTTGAGTGATAGCTATTGTAGTACGATAATTTCACTAAGGTAATTGAGTATCCATTACATAGGCCCTTAATGTGTGTTCTAGGGTTTCGATCATTCTATTATTCTGACCATCGGTCTGAGGGTGATATGTGGTACTTCATGTCTTAGTTTGTATCCAAAGCTTGAAGTAATAATTGCCAAAAACTTAGATGTAGATCTGCTATCCATTCCTGAAATGATTATAATAGGCACTACGTGTCCGGAGACAACTTCCTTGAGGTACGTTTGGACTAGCTTATTCATCCTGATGTTCTTCTTGATTGGTAGGAATGCGCGGATTTTGTTAGGTTGTCGACTATTGCCCAAATGGTTTCTGATGGTTTATCTTAACTTTGGAGCGTGTTAGGAATTTTCTGACCGATTTGGCAATGTCATTCTTCATGATAGGCCACCCGTATAGTTTCTTAAGGTCATGATACATTTTATTGGATCCGGGGTAAACGACATATCTTAATTTGTGTCCTTCATCCATAGCCAGCTTTCTTATTCCACCAAACAGAGTAATCAGATTCTATTCATGAGATACCGATTTTTATTAGCCCTTATTCTAAACTATTTATCCACTTGTACTCTTAACGGCTTAGCTCCTTAGTTTTCCTCAGGTGATAACGAATTTTCACGGTTGCCATTACTTATTAGTTCCATCCAACGGTACTACTTCGTATTCGACTCTTTCTGGTTCAAGACGTGTTGGAGGCTCTTAGGGTCCGTGAGTGTAATACACTTCTTACCGTACAACTAATGTCTTCAAGTCTTAAGGGTAAAGACTACTGTTCCAAGATCTAGATCATGCGTTGTGTAATTCACCTCGTGACCCTTAAGTTTTCATGAAGTATAAGCTATGACCTTATCTTTCTACATCAGCCCATTGTGTGAAGTGTCATAGTAATCTATAAATTTTTCGTTCCTCTTAGGTGTGGACAAAATAGGCGCGCTGCACAGTTTGTGCCTTAATAACTGAAATGATATCTCCTGATCCTTGCTCCAATCATACTTAATGTCTTTTCGGGTCAGTTTTGTTAGAGTTCTGGTGATCTTTGAGAAAATTGCTTATAATAAGTGGCAAGTCGTAAGGACTGTCGTATCTCTATGGGGGTTCTAAGAGTTGACCAATTCCCGATAGCCTAGATCTTTGCGGGGTCGACTTGGATTCCTTTACTATTGTTCACGTGACCGAGGGATTTCACCTCTCCTAACCAAAAGTCAAATTTAGAAAGCTTAGCATATAGTTGTTCTTTCTCCGATAATTCCAGAATCAGTCTTAAATGTTGCTCGTGCTCCTTCTCGTTTCGCGAGTAGATTAAAAGTCATTCATATGTTCCTAACATAGAATTAAGTTATCAAGGAACAAGCAGCTTCAGATTTTTCCATACAAGTCAGAAACAATCACCAATAAGTACCGAAACACATGCTATTAAGTAATGCAATCTGTCACTCACAGCGGTCCTGAGCAATGCAAGTAATCAAGGAACATGCACCACCAGTTGTCCAGTTTCAGTAGTGTCTTTCATACGTTCCTAACATAAAATTAAGTAATCAAGGAACATGCAGCAGCAAATGTTTCCATACATGTTAGAAACAATCACCAATAAGTACCCAAACACAAGCAAGTAAGTAATGCAATCTGTCACTCACAGCGGTCATGAGCAATGCAAGTAATCAAGGAACATGCACCAGCAGTTGTCCAGTTTCAGCAGTGTCTGTCATACGTTCCTAACATACAATTAAGATATCAAGGAACAACCAGCAGCAGATGTTTCCATACGAGTCAGTAACAATCACCAATAAGTACCGAAACATATGCAAGTAAGCAATGCAATCTGTCACACACAGCGGTCCAGAGGAATGCAAGTAATCAAGGAACATGCACCAGCAGTTGTCCAGTTTCAGCAGTGTCTATCATACGTTCCTAACATACAATTAAGTTATCAAGGTACAAGCAGCAGAAGATGTTTCCATACAGGTCAGAAACAATCACCAATAAGTACCAAAACATATTGTAACATCCCAAATTTTAATTATATGTAATTTACGATTTTAATACTCAAATATTGTACTTATGGAATATTAAATCAATTTAAGTTTACTTTGATCATTATATCAGTTAAATGAGAAAATACGAAGTTGAGGGGTGTGTTATGCAAATGGGCAAAAATAGGAATAAAAGGAAGAAAACCTTTTATTTTCACACTCACACTCTCTCACTACTCTCTCTCTCGGATTCCATTCAAGAAAAACACAAGAACTCAACAAATTAAGGTGCAAAAATCTGGAAACAAGTGATTTGAAAGGAATTATAACAACCACAACGAACATTTTGAGGTAAGATTCATCCAATCTTGTAAATTATGGAGTTTTTGGTTCGGTTTTTATAGAAACCGAATCATAAGATCTATGTTACAATTGTTGATGCATGTTGGATATTATGATGGATTAGTAAAAATCGAGCATATATGTTGTAGTGTACCAAGTTTCAGATTCTAATTCCACCTCTAAGTATGATTTCTGAAATTATGTGTGTGTTTTAGTGTGTGTGTTCATCGAGACACATAGAAAAAGCCACATAAATGGGTTATTTTGGTACATAAATGTTATGATATAAGTTAAAACAATGTTACTAAGTTCATATTTGCAATATTAGACTCAAAACGTGCAAAAATGGTCAAAAACATAATTCTGGAAAATATTTGAAAATTTTCTTAGTATGAACTCGGATGATGATCCATCCGAATTCGGATCACCCAATCCGGACCATTAGCAATTTCGGACCCCAGCCTGTTTCGGATCCCATACCCATTTCGGACCTAGTCAATTTTGGACCTTGCTAATCCGGATCACCCACCAATTCGGACCAATGCCAATTTCGGACCGAGGACCCAATTCGGACCATCCGGATTTCGGATCATCCAAATTCGGATGTGGTCTGAATTCAATTGGGATTTCATTTAATTTATAGAATACAAGTTTTAAGCAATTACTGACACAAAATCACTATTACACTTACTTTACAGATCATTGTGGTGTTATCAAAACACACATTGATTCAGAGACAAGTCACACAATACCAATCACTGTGAGTAACAGATTGTCATTCGAACATTTATTGTTTTTGCATTCATGTTTATACATCCAATGGCATGTTCACATTGTTCATATACATCATTTGGCACTCGTACATGATTTGTTGTTATGATGCACACTCGTACTTGACATGTAATACACATGTAGCCAGCTTTCAATTGAAAGTGCATCTATTTACATCATGGTTGCACTGCATGATCATTACTTCACACTCTGATGCGACCTGGACTGGGGCTGACAGCAGGCCACTGTCGGGGACTGATCATCCCACTCGTTATCCCGTCAGGTTCGGCACATCCCCGATCAGCATATTGAACTGCCAACCCCATGCTAGCAATGCATGGTTTACACACACATTGAGGCTTACACTGCCTGTTTTCACATACATGGGGCTTACACTGCCCATGGTTAAGCATTGCTTGTAAAGAAATATTTGTTGTTTGCATAATCTGTTATCTCACTAAGCATTAGCTTACAGTTGACTCACCATGTTTCAGGCAAAGGCAAAAGTGTAGCTGGACCTTCTACTTAAGCAATTCAATATATCCCGGAGACTTAGAAGCTATTGGTACTGTAATGTAATAGCTATGGGCTGGGATTTTCTACTTCTAAAACACTTTGTGATGTTGTAATAGTTAGACTTTATCACTGTAGACATGTAACTTCATTGCTTTAGTGTGGATTTGCTTAACTCTGATTTAAGTATTCAATTTCAATTATCATATAATTCATTGGGTTATTTGTTGATCCTGGTGATTCCAATTATAATATCAAAACAAGAGGGTGTCACAGGTTTTGGTATCAGAGCATTAGTTTGAGGTTTCAAGTGTCCGTGAGGACTTGGACTCAAACTTAGGTTATGATATTAGAATGGACTCCTAGGAAATGATCTGAACTAAGATAGGATTGACATGCACACGGGGACTAATAAAGGGTAACTGTAAACACTTAGGACTTACAACCAAATGTTCTAAATATAAGTTGTTATATTTCAGAACATGTCAGGAGACGATATGACTCCTCAGCAAATGTTCCAGATGATGCAAGCTCTTATGGAACAGAACAATGAGCTACAATCCAAACGAATGGCTGAGCAGGCTCAGTCATTTGCTGATCAGTTAAGGGCCAGAGATGAGGCCGAAGCAAAACGTAAGGCTGACAAACGAAAGAACAAGGAACAACAACAAGATGATCAAGAGGAAAGACAAGACACTGGGTCTTCTAACCGATCAAGGGGTTGCAGATTTAAGGACTTCAAAAGTAACGGGGCTGTTACTTTTGATGGAACTGGAGATGCCGTGACTGCATTGGAATGGATCACCACTACGGAGAGAACTTTCAGAATCAGCGACTGTGCTGATAAGGATATGGTCCGCTTTGCAACCGCAATGTTTGCAAGGGACGCTGTTATGTGGTGGGATGCTATCACACATGTGTTGACGATGGAGGTAGTGTCACACATGTCATGGAGTGAATTCAAGGAAGTATTCTCTCAACAATACTATCCTACTGATGAGAAGCGCCGTCTAGAGGCGAAGTTCCTGAACCTGACTCAAGGAACGAAAACGGTTACACAATATGCCGTTGAGTTCACCCGACTAAGTTTGTTTGCACCGCATCAAGTCGATACAGAAGAGAGAAAGATAGCCCGGTTTGAGGCCGGACTAGACTATGAAATTTGCCTAACCATGAGTGGGGTTCGGTATACAACGTTTGCCGATTTACTGGAGGCTGCTCGGAATGTTTAGCAGATCGTCTTATTATCTGGATACGTCATTGGGTCAGCTGCCGCAACACCGACTCAACCGTCGCCGCCAAAAAGGCAGCGGGGAGTCTGGATCTTCCCGATTCTCTCCTCAATCCCATCAACAATCTTCATCACCCAAGAAAGGAAGGGCCTTTTCGGCCAGTTCTGAAATGAGAGACTGCAGGCGATGCAGAAAAGCGCACTCTGGGGAGTGCAAGACTCAAGACATGTACTGTTTCTGCTGTGGGCAGAAAGGCCATCACTGGGAGCATTGTCCACGAAAAGATGATGCATGCTACAATTGCCACAGACTTGGCCATTTTGCAAGGGACTACCCGAAACCCCCTCGAGATCAAAGCGTTCAGCAATCAACAACAAGATCTTCTGCAGCTTCCACTGCTCGCAGGGATCAATCTCAAAGGGCTCCAACTAGGGCATTCCAAATCACAGCTGAAGAAGCAAAGGATGACCCGGAGGTGGTCACTGGTACGTTTTATGTTAACTCAATTCCTGCATGTATCTTGTTTGATTCCTGAGCAAATCGTTCGTTTGTCTCCACTACATTTGCTCGTTAATTCAATATGCCTACTTCCAAACTGCAATTTGTACTTGATATAGAGACTGCTAGCAACATGTTAGTTAAAGCAGATAAAGTATATAGGAATTGCACATTGCTTGTAGAGGATGTAGTGTTCAACATAGATCTGATTCCCATGGAGTTTGGAGAGTTCGATGTCATAGTAGGTATGGACTGGTTGGTTCACAACGAGGCCCAGATTGTATGTAAGAAAAGAATGATTAAGATCACCACTCCCGAGGGCCGAGACATTTGTATCTATGGTGACAGACACAAAGGCGACTTGTGCCTTATTTCAATTGCAAAAGCCCGAAAGCACGTTGCCAAGGGTTGTTCTGCATATTTAGCCTACGCTGTCAATGCTAAGGCTGAAGTTCAATCCCCTTCCACCGTTCCTGTTGTCTCAGAATTTCCAGATGTCTTTCCAGAAGATATCTCGGGATTGCCACCTGATCGTCAAGTGGAATTCCGCATTGACCTCATTCCCGGAGCTGCTCCAATAGCAAAGGCTCCTTATCGTTTAGCCCCTGCTGAAATGCAGGAAATGATGAAACAATTACAGGAGTTGCTCGATAAGGGTTTCATACGCCCAAGTTCTTCTCCTTGGGGCGCTCCTGTTCTGTTCGTCAAAAAGAAAGATGGCACATTGCGTATGTGCATCGACTACCGAGAACTCAACAAGGTCACAATCAGGAACAAATACCCGTTGCCCCGAATTGATGATCTCTTCGACCAGTTACAAGGCGCAAGCTACTTCTCGAAGATTGATCTTCGTTCGGGTTATCACCAACTCAAAGTACATTCTGATGACATTCCAAAGACGGCTTTCAGAACTCGTTACGGACACTACGAGTTTCTGGTAATGCCATTCAGTCTTACAAATGCGCCGGCTGCTTTAATGGATCTCATGAACAGAGTCTGCCGGCCAATGCTCTACAAATCGGTCATCGTGTTCAACGATGACATTCTCATCTATTCAAAAACCGAAGAGGATCATGCAGCACATCTGAGAGAATTACTAGAGTTGCTACGCAAAGAGCGACTTTATGCCAAATTCTCTAAGTGTGAATTCTGGTTGAGGCAGGTACGTCTCAACATTCGAAACAATAATCCTTATACTTAGTCATAAACTCGTTGTTAACTTGTACTTACTCAATATTCAATTTAGATCCAATTCTTGGGGCACGTGATATCTGGTGCTGGGATTGCTGTTGATCCTGCAAAGATCGAAGCTATCCAGAACTGGGAATCACCCCGCAACGCCTCAGAAATTCGTAGCTTTCTGGGATTGGCTGGTTATTACTGCCGATTCATCAAAGACTTCTCCAAAATCGTCGTTCCGCTTACAAAGCTTACTCGCAAGAACGCAACATTCTTTTGGAGAGAAGAACAACAAACTGCATTTGATAAGCTGAAGAATTTGCTAAGTGAAGCACCAGTTTTAGCCCTGCCTGAAGGGAACGAGGACTTTGTTGACAATACTGATGCATCAGGCATGGGTTTGGGCGCTGTTCTGATGCAAAGAGGAAATGTCATAGCATACGCTTCCAGACAGCTCAAACCACATGAGAAAGATTACTCTACTCATGATCTAGAGCTAACTGCTGTGACTTTCGCTCTCAAACTTTGGAGGCACTATTTGTACGGAACCAAGTGTCAGCTCTTCACCGACCACAAGAGTTTGAAGTACATATTCAGTCAGAAGGACTTGAATATGAGGCAAAGAAGGTCAATGGAGCTGATAAAGACTATGACTGCGAAATTCTATATCACCCGGGGAAAGCCAACGTAGTGGCCAATGCCCTAAGTAGGAAAGCGTACTGCAAGGCATATTGTTATGCCTTGACCTCTACCATACTGACGTCAACAATCATAGACGATGTAAGCGCTGCTCAACTGCAGGCTCTAAAAGAGGAGAATGTAAAAGACGAGAACATCAGAATTCAACTGCCGTTAATGCAAAATGATGGAACCGGACTAAAGGGTGTTTACGGCAGAATTTGGGTTCCTAAGTTCGGGAACATGCGAGAAGTGATACTTGAAGAAGCTCACCAGTCTAAGTTCTCAATTCACCCTGGAAGCACAAAAATGTACAACGACCTGAAAGCAGATTTCTGGTGGCCAGGATTGAAAAGAGACGTTGGTCAATACGTAGAAAGGTGCAGAACTTGTCGATTAGTCAAAGCAGAACACCAATAGCCCTATGGTAGTATGCAACCTCTTCCTATCCCCGAATGGAAGTGGGACCATATTACTATGGATTTCATAACAAAACTGCCCAAGACTCGTCGTCAACATGATGCCATTTGGGTCATTGTTGACCGCCTGACAAAGTTTGCTCACTTCATTCCCATTCGGGAGACTTACTCATTGGACCGTCTTGCCCAGATCTACGTTAATGAAATCGTCATTAGGCATGGTGTGCCTAAGTCTATTGTCTCTGACCGAGATAGTAGATTCACTCCCAACTTCTGGGCTGCTTTACAAAACGGTCTTGGTACTCGTATCGCAATGAGTACTGCATATAGACCTCAATCAGACGGGCAAAGTGAAAGAACAATCTTAACTCTCGAAGACATGCTCAGAGCCTGTGTCATGGATTTGGGTGGTAACTGGGACGATCACCTCCCATTGGTTGAATTCTCCTACAACAATAGTTATCATTCTACAATCAAAATGGCACCGTTCGAGTTTCTGTATGGCAGAAAGTGTAGGACTCCAACTTGTTGGAGGGAAACAGGAGAAACTCCAATAGCTGGTCCTGCCTTATTGCAAGAAACAAACGAAAAGATCCAACTCATTCGACAGTACATAAAAACGGCGCAAGATCGGCAAAAGAATTACCACGATCGCCGTCATAAAGCGATAGAGTTTCAGAAGGATGATTGGGTCTACTTGAAGGTATCCCCAATGAAAGGTGTCACAAGATTTGTAAAGTGAGGAAAGTTATCACCTCGATTCATAGGACCGTTCAAAATAATAGAAAGAGTTGGGAATCAGTCCTATCATTTGAACTTGCCGGAAGAGTTATCAGGTGTTCACCCGGTATTTCATGTGGACTACTTAAGAAAGAGTCTGGTGCCCGAAAGGGAACCATGGACTGACCATTCAGACATTAAGATTGACGAACGACTAAGATTCGTGGACGAGCCGGAATGCATTTTGGAAACAAAAGTCAAGAAACTTTGCAATAAGGAAATCAGGATGGTGCTGGTCAAGTGGAAGCATCATCGTGGAGCTAATCATACTTGGGAATCGGAAGAAGACATGAAGACTAAGTACCCAAGTCTGTTTAGCGCAGCATGACTTCGCGGACGAAGTATAGGCGTGGTGGAGCCCATGCTGTAACATCCCAAATTTTAATTATATGTAATTTACGATTTTAAGACTCAAATATTGTACTTATGGAATATTAAATCAATTTAAGTTTACTTTGATCATTATATCAGTTAAATGAGAAAATACGAAGTTGAGGGGTGTGTTATGCAAATGGGTCAAAAATAGGAATAAAAGGAAGAAAACCTTTCATTTTCACACTCACACTCTCTCACTACTCTCTCTCTCTACCGTATCCTCTCTCTACTCTCTCTCTCGGATTCCATTCAAGAAAAACACAAGAACTCAACAAATTAAGGTGCAAAAATCTGGAAACAAGTGATTTGAAAGGAATTATAACAACCACAACAAACATTTTGAGGTAAGATTCATCCAATCTTATAAATTATGGAGTTTTTGGTTCGGTTTTTATAGAAACCGAATCATAAGATCTATGTTACAATTGTTGATGCATGTTGGATATTATGATGGATTAGTTAAAATTGAGCATATATGTTGTAGTGTACCAAGCTTCAGATTCTAATTCCACCTCTAAGTATGATTTCTGAAATTATGTGTGTGTTTTAGTGTGTGTGTTCATCGAGACACATAGAAAAAGCCACATAAATGGGTTATTTTGGTACATAAATGTTATGAAATAAGTTAAAACAATGTTACTAAGTTCATATTTGCAATATTAGACTCAAAACGTGCAAAAATGGTCAAAAACATAATTCTGGAAAATATTGGAAAATTTTCTAAGTATGAACTCGGATGATGATCCATCCGAATTCGGATCACCCAATCCGAACCATTAGCAATTTCGGACCCCAGCCTGTTTCGGATCCCATACCCATTTCGGACCTAGTCAATTTCGGACCTTGCTAATCGGGATCACCCCCCAATTCGGACCAATGCCAATTTCGGACCGAGGACCCAATTCGGACCATCCGGATTTCGGATCATCCGAATTCAGATGTGGTCCTGTGAAGACCTCCCCTTCCGGGGCAGTCCTCAGAGTCTAGGTCCCACAAATAGCAATACGATATCAACCATACTAAGATAGGGTAATTAAATTGCGGAATAATAAAATTACATGTACATACAAGATTAGGATTAAGTTTACATATTTCAAAATAAAGTTATAAAAAGGGTAACATCTAATCTAATCATAATATCATACATTACATCAAATCTACCCAGAACCACCACAATTGTTGTCTTCCAATCAGTACCAGAAAGATTTGTTGAGTAGTGGTCTAGAAAATCTTCAAAACTTGGATCTTGAATGACCTAAGTACTAGGTCCTGCAGGTGATTTTCCTTTGGCTTTTCCTGTAAAATATTAATGCAACATCTGTAAGCAAAGCTTAGTGAGTTTATAGATTTTCAATATCAACATGCGTGTCAAGCGGAGTCATTAGTCTTAGCGTGATATGTCTTGGCTGCCGCTACAGCCCTCATGATTGAGATATAGAATCATAGAATCGGATGATGTTCAAGCCACACTCACGCTTAAATCGTGGGGATCAGCCACATACTGGGCTAGCTACCAGTAAGTCAATATGGCGGAACATCGGAGGTCATTACCAAGTTCATAAGAACTGGTGAAATAGCCGGGTCTAGAACAATAGACCATAAGGGCTAGTCAAGCTGAATCAATCTATCAAATGTCTGATCAATGATGGAAGCATATGTCTTAGAAGTCATGATAGCAATGAATCATAAAGCAAAGTCTGAAGCAATATTAAATGCAATATGAAAAGATAATCAAATAGCTATCATGATCCACTGGGCAACACCCATCCATGGTGTGCACAGGTCTCATTCCAGCTGATAAAGTGAATGTCAATAAATCTAACAGCAGCAATATATCTCAACCGGATCTATGCATGTTCAATCTGAATATCTATAACTCACAGGTCTGGGTCTTGGTCAAACAGATATATGAATCTGCCACCTGAGTTATCTCAGGATTTTGTCAATCTGTAATCTGTCAATTCTTTTCAAATCAGAGACCCGCTTTCAAGTCTTTAAGTCTTTAAATCTTTGTTCAGAATATACTGAACCTGTTCAAATTCATTCATGATAATTTCATGTCAATTTCATGTCTTTCTCTTTATTTTATCTGATTCTGAAAAACTGATAACTCTGTTAATCATTTGATTCATTTTTCTTTAATTTTTGTAAAAATATCAAAATAGGATATCCAATTTCGGATCATCCGGATTCGGACCATCCGGATTCGGACCAATCCGGATCTGGCACCCGGATTCGGACCAAGCACACATCCGGATTCGGATCATCATCCGAAGTAGAACTTTTATCCGAATTATTACCATCCGAACTCGGATCATCCGAGTTCGGACCAACACTTATCAAAAATAATAATTTATTATCCGAAGTATGGGATCCGAAAATGGGTTTCATCCGAATTTAGGTGTCCGAAGTGGGACATCATCCGAATTCGGGTCTCATCCGAATTCGGATCCCTGGACTTAGAAATTTTTTTCCAGAAATGTTCTTGGTGTTCTTCATATTGTTCATACGGATTTTATCAATAATACACTAAACTCATTTTTAATCAACATGCAATGTTATATATTGATGTAATATCATTATTTGAGTGTTTTTATACTAATTTCCCTATCAATAACATCATCAATTGGTCAAGATTATCCAAAATAGGCAATTTTTGTCAAGAACACTTATTTTATAAAAATTTCATAATTCTTGCTTATTTGGACAATCTGATCACGGATTTTTGTTTCTGTTACATTTATTAACTTAAATTCATCATAATCTTCTAAAATCTTAGACATGCAACATCAAAATTCTCATATTATAATCCTTTGGTTTCGGTTTTTATCAAAACCGAAACATTCTTCAAAAATATCAAAAATTACCTCTATATCTTTGTAGATTGTTGTTGATTGTTGCTATTTGTAACTCCCTTTGATCTTTAAGTCTTCAATTGATTGCAAATTATAAACTTCCTTGATAAATTTTGATGTGGCCGTATGGTTTTAGAGAGAGAATAGAGAGAGAGTAATTTCTTTTAAATGATGATTTAATGTCTATTAATTTGGTTTTTATATATTACTTTAGTCATGTTTGAAATTTTAACCCACTAAACTTTTGTATTTTACATCTCTTTTATTTTACTCAATTAAATCATAAATATAAATTTAAAATTATATTTACTTAGTGAAATTTTCATTCTTAATCATTTATTTGCAAATACAAATAATATAGCAAAATTATATTATTATCTCAAAATTCATTATTACATAATTGATAAAAAGTTAGGTTGTTACAGAATGGGCTCCACCACGCACAAACTTCGTCCCCGAAGTTAGCTATGTTCGAACAGACTGGGATAAGTAGCTTTCATAACATCTCTGGATTCCCAAGACTGATGCGAACCTTTGTGGTGTTTCCACTGGACAAGCACCATCTGTATTTCTTTATTCCGAAGCTTTTTGGTCTTCGAGTCCAGAATACGTTCTGGCTCTTCAACCACGCGAAGCTTCTCATCAATTTGCAAGTTAACGTGTGGTATCTGCACTTCTCTTTCATCAGCTAAACTCTTTCTCAAGTGACTAACATGAAATACAGGATGTATTCCAGCTAAGTCCGCTGGTAGATCAAGACGGTAAGACTGATTCCCAATCTTTTCCACAATCTTGAACGGACCAATAAATCTTGGAGCTAACTTGTTTCTTTTAATGAACCGTACCACATTCTTCATTGGGGATACTTTCAGCATCACCCAATCATTAACTGCAAAATTGATTGATCTGTGCCGGTTGTCATAATATGACTTCTGCCTGCTCTGAGCTTTAAGAATATTTCTTCTAACAAGTTGAATCTTTTCATGAGTCAACTGTAGAAGGGCAGGTCCTGCTATTGGCGATTCACCTGTTTCGCGCCAACAGGTAGGAGTTCTGCATTTTCTTCCGTACAAAGCTTCAAAAGGAGCCATCTTGATTGTAGAATGATAACTGTTGTTGTAAGAGAATTCGATCAACGGCAAGTGGTCATCCCAGTTACCACCTAAATCAAGAATGCAGGCACGAAGCATATCTTCGAGAGTTAGAATAGTACGCTCACTCTGGCCATCTGCATTTGGATGATAAGCAGTATTCATAGAAATCCGAGTACCCATCCCTTCTTGTAGTGCTTGCCAGAATCTGGATGTGAAGCGACTATCACGATCAGATACAATAGACTTTGGCACACCGTGACGAGAAATAATTTCTGTGATGTACAACTGTGCCAATCTATCCAGAGAATAAGTTTCTTTCATTGGAATGAAATGTGCTGATTTCGTTAAACGATCAACGACTACCCAGATAGAGTCGTGTTGTCTTTTGGTCTTTGGCAACTTCGTAATGAAGTCCATTGTTATATGCTCCCACTTCCATTCAGGAACTGGCAGTGGTTGCATATCCCCGAAGGGTTTCTGGTGTTTTGCCTTAACCATCTGACATACTTTGCAGCTTTCAACACATTTCCGATGTCTTTCTTCATTCCTGGCCACCAGTAATCAGCTTTCAGATCAAAATACATCTTTGAGCTGCCAGGATGAATAGATAACTTAGACTGATGAGCTTCGGATAGAAGAGTGCTACGGATTGAACCATACTTAGGAACCCAGATTCGGTTTCCCTTGAGACAGTGAAGTCCCAAATGGTTCAGAGTTAGAAATTGTAACTGCCCTTTAAGATTTTCAGATTCGATATTCTCTTCTTTCAGTGCTTCAGCTTGAGCAACCCGAATGTCTTCAATAAGATCAGAAGAGAATACTACAGGAGTTAGGGCATAACAGCACTTTTCTGGATATACTTTTCTACTCAACGCATCCGCGACAACATTTGCTTTGCCGGGATGATATAAGATCTCGCAATCATAATCCTTGATAAGCTCCAAGGATCGACGCTGTTTCATGTTCAGATCTTTTTGAGTGAAAAGGTATTTGAGACTCTTATGATCGGTGTAGAGCTGACACCGAGTCCCATATAGATAGTGACGCCAGATCTTCAGCGCAAAGGTAACAGCAGCCAACTCAAGATCATGAGTTGGTGCACTTTTCTCATAATCTTTTAATTGCCTTGAAGCATAGGCAATTACTTTTCCCCTTTGCATCAGAACACATCCTAAGCCAGTACCAGAGGCATCGCTATAGACAACGAAATCATCATTACCTTCTGGCAAGGCTAGGATCGGCGCTTGAATCAACTTTTGCTTCAGAATATCGAATGCCTCTTGCTGTTTATTGGTCCAAACGAAAGGAGTATTCTTTCGTGTTAGCATTGTAAGCGGCACAGCAATCTTTGAGAAGTCCTTTATGAATCGCCGATAATAACCGGCCAATCCAAGGAAACTTCGGATTTCAGAGGCATTACGAGGCGTTTGCCATTTCTGAACGGCCTCGACTTTCGAAGGATCAACGGAAATTCCTTCGCCAGAAACAACATGGCCAAGGAACTGGATCTATAAGAATCAAAATAGAAATTCAAATTCTGATGTGAATCATAGAATAGTTAAGGAAAACAGCTCAAGACATATATAATAGAGATTATACCTGTCTGAGCCAAAATTCACATTTAGAAAATTTTGCGTAGAGTCTTTCTTTTCTTAACAACTCTAGCAACTGTCGCAGATGAACGGAATGATCAGCCTCCGTTTTGGAGTAAATCAGAATATCGTCTATGAACACGATAACTGATTTATCCAACATTGGTCTGCACACACGATTCATGAGATCCATGAATGCCGCTGGTGCATTTGTTAAGCCGAACGGCATCACGAGAAATTCGTAATGACCGTATCTTGTACGGAAGGCTGTCTTCGGAATATCCTCATTTCTTACTTTCAGTTGATGATACCCAGAACGGAGATCTATTTTTGAGAAATAACTAGCTCCTTGCAGTTGATCAAACAGATCATCAATCCTGGGCAGAGGATATTTATTCTTTATGGTGACTTTGTTCAACTCGCGGTAGTCGATGCACATACGGAAGGTTCCGTCTTTCTTTTTGACAAATAAGACTGGTGCACCCCACGGAGAAGAACTCGGTCGGATAAACCCCTTCTCTAACAGCTCTTGCAGTTGCTTAGACAATTCTTGCATTTCTGCAGGTGCAAGTCTGTATGGAGCTTTTGCGATAGGAGCCGCACCAGGAACCAAGTCAATACTAAACTCGACTTGACGTTCCGGTGGCACTCCGGAAATGTCATCAGGAAATACGTCTGGGAACTCACAGACGATAGGAATATCGGACAACGATTTCTTTTCAGAGTTGGATTCAGATAAAACGTAGCACAGATAGGACTCGCGACCCTTGGATTGATACTTATAAGCTTTATCAATAGAAATGAAGCAGTGATCACCTTTTCGCTTCTCGCCCTTGATCTCAAGTACTCGGCCGTCTGAAGACTTGATTCTGATGACTCGCCGGTTGCAGATAATTGTAGCCTCGTTGTCCATTAACCAGTCCATGCCGATGATGACGTCAAACTCTTTTAATGGAATCGGGATGAGATCGAGGTTGAATACGATGTTATTTACGAGCAGAGTGTAGTTTCGGTAGACAGATTCAGCCATAACGAAATTGTTACTGGCTGTCTCAATGTCTAGTATCACGGGAAGCTTTGATGGAGCTTTATGTAGCCTTTGTGCAAAAGATGTGGATATAAAAGAACGACTGGCGCCGGAATCGAATAATACTCTAGCAGGAATGGAGTTAAGTAAGAACATACCGGTAACCACATCAGGTGTTTCTTTCGCTTCTTCGGCTGTGATTTGGAAAGCTCGAGTCCGTGCAGTCGGCGTTGCAGCAGAACTTTTCCCCGTAGAACCTCCTGCTGATGATTGAGACTGATAACGTGATCCGCTTCGACACTGGTACATGAAGTGTCCTCTCTTACCACACTTCGCACATCCTCGTCCCTGCTGTGGACATTCCTCACTGCTGTGACCGATCATATTGCACGCAAAGCAAGTAACATCTTCTGGATTGCACAACCCCATGTGTGATTTTCTGCATCTCTTGCAGAATCGTGGTTCATTCGTTAGGGAATAAACTTATGCTTTCTGTTGTGAACTATACTGAGATTGTTGGGACTGAGACTTATTCGGCCTAAAGAATCTGCCAAATCGCTGTTTCTTTGGAGGAGACGGATTCATCGGGTTAGTAGACGGAGCATAGAGCTGATCGCCGTACTCTAAGTATCCTCGCTCGATCTGTCTGGCTGCTTCGACCATTTCCAAATAACTCTTGTATTTAATAGCGCTCATCGGATGTCTGTATCTAGGATTGAGTCCTACACGGAATCTATTCATCTTTCTTTCTTCGGTAGCTACTTGGTATGAAGAGTAACCGCATAGTCGTGAAAACTCGTGTTCGTATTCGTCGACTGTCTTCGTTCCCTGAGTCAGCTGCATCAATTGTACTTCCATCTTATCTCGTTGATCGATCGGGCAGTATTTTGCATTGAACATATCAAGAAACTGGTTCCACTCTAGAGTCTGAATTATTTCTTCACCATAAATACTCCTCTGAGTTTTCCACCATGCACGGGCAGCTCCGACAAATAACGCAGACGCATAACTCACTTTCTTAGAGTCTAAGCAATCAGAAATCCGGAAGATTTCTTCAGTGTGGCTAATCCAATCCATCGCCTGAATCGGATTAACTGTTCCTTCAAAATTCAACGCACCGCTAGCTTTAAAATCTTTGAATTTGCAGCCTTTAGGCTGAGCAATTAGGGCATCGGGAATAGAGTTATCAGAATCAGAGTCATTAATCTGAACTTGCTTTTCTTTTCTCTTATTTTTCTTATCTTCACGTCTTTTAGCTTCGGCCTCATCTCTGGCCTGAAACTGTTCTTGCATTATTTTGTTCTGTTGTTCTGAGTGTTGGGCTAGAAGTTGTTGCATCATTTCAAACATTTGTCGTGGGTTCATGTTGCTGGGAATATCACCTGATCCTGATCCTGACATCTTCCACTGAAAATTAAAATCAATTAACTATCAGTTTATAGACTTAGATCTGTGTACCCTTTTTCCCATCCTAACAGTCTGTACATCCTATCTCAGTTCAAACCACCTAAATGATTGATACATATGTATTGCTTCAGTTTGAGACCAAGTATACTCACGTAATACTTGATTCACTCAAACTAGTGCTCTGATACCATCCTGTGAAGACCTCCCCTTCCGGGGCAGTCCTCAGAGTCTAGGTCCCACAAATAGCAATACGATATCAACCATACTAAGATAGGGTAATTAAATTGCGGAATAATAAAATTACATGTACATACAAGATTAGGATTAAGTTTACATATTTCAAAATAAAGTTATAAAAGGGTAACATCTAATCTAATCATAATATCATACATTACATCAAATCTACCCAGAACCACCACAATTGTTGTCTTCCAATCAGTACCAGAAAGATTTGTTGAGTAGTGGTCTAGAAAATCTTCAAAACTTGGATCTTGAATGACCTAAGTACTAGGTCCTGCAGGTGATTTTCCTTTGGCTTTTCCTGTAAAATATTAATGCAACATCTGTAAGCAACGCTTAGTGAGTTTATAGATTTTCAATATCAACATGCGTGTCAAGCGGAGTCATTAGTCTTAGCGTGATATGTCTTGGCTGCCGCTACAGCCCTCATGATTGAGATATAGAATCATAGAATCGGATGATGTTCAAGCCACACTCACGCTTAAATCGTGGGGATCAGCCACATACTGGGCTAGCTACCAGTAAGTCAATATGGCGGAACATCGGAGGTCATTACCAAGTTCATAAGAACTGGTGAAATAGCCGGGTCTAGAACAATAGACCATAAGGGCTAGTCAAGCTGAATCAATCTATCAAATGTCTGATCAATGATGTAAGCATATGTCTTAGAAGTCATGATAGCAATGAATCATAAAGCAAAGTCTGAAGCAATATTAAATGCAATATGAAAAGATAATCAAATAGCTATCATGATCCACTGGGCAACACCCATCCATGGTGTGCACAGGTCTCATTCCAGCTGATAAAGTGAATATCAATAAATCTATCAGCAACAATATATCTCAACCGGATCTATGCATGTTCAATCTGAATATCTATAACTCACAGGTCTGGGTCTTGGTCAAACAGATATATGAATCTGCCACCTGAGTTATCTCAGGATTTTGTCAATCTGTAATCTGTCAATTCTTTTCAAATCAGAGACCCGCTTTCAAGTCTTTAAGTCTTTAAATCTTTGTTCAGAATATACTGAACCTGTTCAAATTCATTCATGATAATTTCATGTCAATTTCATGTCTTTCTCTTTATTTTATCTGATTCTGATAACTGATAACTCTGTTAATCATTTGATTCATTTTTCTTTAATTTTTGTAAAAATATCAAAATAGGATATCCAATTTCGGATCATCCGGATTCGGACCATCCGGATTCGGACCAATCCGGATCTGGCACCCGGATTCGGACCAAGCACACATCCGGATTCGGATCATCATCCGAAGTAGAACTTTTATCCGAATTATTACCATCCGAACTCGGATCATCCGAGTTCGGACCAACACTTATCAAAAATAATAATTTATTATCCGAAGTATGGGATCCGAAAATGGGTTTCATCCGAATTTAGGTGTCCGAAGTGGGACATCATCCGAATTCGGGTCTCATCCGAATTCGGATCCCTGGACTTAGAAATTTTTTTCCAGAAATGTTCTTGGTGTTCTTCATATTGTTCATACGGATTTTATCAATAATACACTAAACTCATTTTTAATCAACATGCAATGTTATATATTGATGTAATATCATTATTTGAGTGTTTTTATACTAATTTCCCTATCAATAACATCATCAATTGGTCAAGATTATCCAAAATAGGCAATTTTTGTCAAGAACACTTATTTTATAAAAATTTCATAATTCTTGCTTATTTGGACAATCTGATCACAGATTTTTGTTTCTGTTACATTTATTAACTTAAATTCATCATAATCTTCTAAAATCTTAGACATGCAACATCAAAATTCTCATATTATAATCCTTTGGTTTCGGTTTTTATCAAAACCGAAACATTCTTCAAAAATATCAAAAATTACCTCTATATCTTTGTAGATTGTTGTTGATTGTTGCTATTTGTAACTCCCTTTGATCTTTAAGTCTTCAATTGATTGCAAATTATAAACTTCCTTGATAAATTTTGAAGTGGCCGTATGGTTTTAGAGAGAGAATAGAGAGAGAGAGTAATTTCTTTTAAATGATGATTTAATATCTATTAATTTGGTTTTTATATATTACTTTAGTCATGTTTGAAATTTTAACCCACTAAACTTTTGTATTTTACATCTCTTTTATTTTACTCAATTAAATCATAAATATAAATTTAAAATTATATTTACTTAGTGAAATTTTCATTCTTAATCATTTATTTGCAAATACAAATAATATAGCAAAATTATATTATTATCTCAAAATTCATTATTACATAATTGATAAAAAGTTAGGTTGTTACAGGTCCGAATTCAATTGGGATTTCATTTAATTTACAGAATACAAGTTTTAAGCAATTACTGACACAAAATCACTATTACACTTACTTTACAGATCATTGTGGTGTTATCAAAACACACATTGATTCAGAGACAAGTCACACAATACCAATCACTGTGAGTAACAGATTGTCATTCGAACATTTATTGTTTTTGCATTCATGTTTATACATCCAATGGCATGTTCACATTGTTCATATACATCATTTGGCACTCGTACATGATTTGTTGTTATGATGCACACTCGTACTTGACATGTAATACACATGTAGCCAGCGTTCAATTGAAACTGCATCTATTTACATCATGCTTGCACTGCATGATCATTACTTCACACTCTGATGCGACCTGGACTGGGGCTGACAGCAGGCCACTGTCGGGGACTGATCATCCCACTCGTTATCCCGTCAGGTTCGGCACATCCCCGATCAGCATATTGAACTGCCAACCCCATGCTAGCAATGCATGGTTTACACACACATTGAGGCTTACACTGCCTGTTTTCACATACATGGGGCTTACACTGCCCATGGTTAAGCATTGCTTGTAAAGAAATATTTGTTGTTTGCATAATCTGTTATCTCACTAAGCATTAGCTTACAGTTGACTCACCATGTTTCAGGCAAAGGCAAAAGTGTAGCTGGACCTTCTACTTAAGCAATTCAATATATCCCGGAGACTTAGAAGCTATTGATACTGTAATGTAATAGCTATGGGCTGGGATTTTCTACTTCTAAAACAGTTTGGGATGTCGTAATAGTTAGACTTTATCACTGTAGACATGTAACTTCATTGTTTTAGTGTGGATTTGCTTAACTCTGATTTAAGTATTCAATTTCAATTATCATATCATTCATTGGGTTATTTGTTGATCCTGGTGATTCCAATTATAATATCAAAGCAAGAGGGTGTCACACATATGCAAGTAAGTAATGCAATCTGTCACTCACAGCGATCCTGAGCAATGCAAGTAATCAAGGAACATGCACCAGCAGTTGACAAGTTTCAGCGGTGTCTATCATACGTTCCTAACATTGAATTAAGTTATCAAGGAACAAGCAGCAGCGGATGTTTCCATACAAGTCAGAAACAATCACCAATAAGTACCGAAACACATGCAATTAAGTAATGCAATCTGTCACTCACAGCGGTACTGAACAATGCAAGTAATCAAGGAACATGCACTAGCAGTTGTCCAGTTTCAGCAGTGTCTATCATACGTTCCTAACATAGAATTAAGTAATCAAGGAACATGCATCAGCAAATGTTTCCATACATGTTAGAAGCAATCACCAATAAGTACCGAAACACAAGCAAGTAAGTAATGCAATCTGTCACTCACAGCAGTCATGAGCAATGCAAGTAATCAAGGAACATGCACCAGCAGTTGTCCAGTTTCAGCAGTGTCTGTCATACGTTCCTAACATACAATTAAGTTATCAAGGAACAAGCAGCAAAAGATGTTTCCATACAAGTCAGAAACAATCACCAATAAGTACCAAAACATATGCGAGTAAGTAATGCAAACTGTCACTCACAGCGGTCCTGAGCAATGCAAGTAATCAAGGAACATGCACCAGCAGTTGTCAAGTTTTAGCAGTGACTATCATACGTTCCTAACATAGAATTAAGTTATCAAGGAACAAGCAGCAGCAGATGTTTCCATACAAGTCAGAAACAATCACCAAAAAGTACCAAAACACATGCAATTAAGTAATGCAATCTGTCACTGACAGCGGTCCTGAGCAATGCAAGTAATCAAGGAACATGCACCAGCAGTTGTCAAGTTTGAGCAGTGTCTATCATATGTTCCTGACATAGAATTAAGTTATCAAGGAACAAGTAGCTTCAGATGTTTCCATACAAGTCAGAAACAATCACCAATAAGTACGGAAACACATGCTATTTAGTAATGCAATCTGTCACTCACAGCGGTCCTGAGCAATGCAAGTAATCAAGGAACATGCACCACCAGTTGTCCAGTTTTAGCAGTGTCTTTCATACGTTCCTAACATAAAATTAAGTAATCAAGGAACATGCAGAAGCAAATGTTTCCATACATGTTAGAAACAATCACCAATAAGTACCGAAACACAAGAAAGTAAGTAATGCAATCTGTCACTCACAGCGGTCATGAGCAATGCAAGTAATCAAGGAACATGCACCAGCAGTTGCCCAGTTTCAGCAGTGTCTGTCATACGTTCCTAACATACAATTAAGTTATCAAGGAACAAGCAGCAAAAGATGTTTCCATACAAGTCAGAAACAATCACCAATAAGTACCAAAACATATGCAAGTAAGTAATGCAATCTGTCACTCACAGCGGTCCTGAGCAATGCATGTAATCAAGGAACATGCACCAGCAGTTGTCAAGTTTCAGCAGTGACTATCATACGTTCCTAACATAGAATTAAGTTATCAAGGAACAAGCAGCAGCAGATGTTTCCATACAAGTCAGAAACAATCACCAATAAGTACCAAAACACATGCAATTAAGTAATGCAATCTGTCACTCACAGCGATCATGAGCAATGCAAGTAATCAAGAAACATGCACCAGCAGTCGTCCAGTTTCAGCAGTGTCTGTCATACGTTCCTAACATACAATTAAGTAATCAAGGAAAAAGCTGCAGCAGATGTTTCCATACATGTCAGTTCAATCACCAATAAGTACCGAAATATATGCAAGTAAGTAATCCAATCTGTCACTCACAGCGGTCATGAGAAATGCAAGTAATCAAGGAACATGCACCAGCAGTTGTCCAGTTTCAGCAGTGTCTGTCATACGTTCCTAACATATAAGTAAGTAATCAAGGAACAACCAGTAGCAGATGCTTCCATACGAGTCAGTAACAATCACCAATAAGTACCGAAACATATGCAAGTAAGCAATGCAATCTGTCACTCACACGGTCCTGAGCAATGCAATTAATCAAGGAACATGCACCAGCAGTTGTCCAGTTTCAGCAGTGTCTATCATACGTTCCTAACATATAAATAAGTAATCAAGGAACAACCAGCAGCAGATGTTTCCATACGAGTCAGTAACAATCACCAATAAGTACCGAAACATATGCAAGTAAGTAATGCAATCTGTCACTCACACGGTCCTGAGCAATGCAATTAATCAAGGAACATGCACCAGCAGTTGTCCAGTTTCAGCAGTGTCTATCATACGTTCCTAACATATAAATAAGTAATCAAGGAACAACCAGCAGCAGATGTTTCCATACGAGTCAGTAACAATCACCAATAAGTACCGAAACATATGCAAGTAAGTAATGCAATCTGTCACTCACAGCGGTCCTGAGGAATGCAAGTAATCAAGGAACATGCACCAGCAGTTGTCCAGTTTCAGCAGTGTCTATCATACGTTCCTAACATACAATTAAGTTATCAAGGAACAAGCAGCAGAAGATGTTTCCATACAAGTCAGAAACAATCACCAATAAGTACGGAAACACATGCTATTAAGTAATGCAATCTGTCACTCACAGCGGTCCTGAGCAATGCAAGTAATCAAGGAACATGCACCAGCAGTTGTCAAGTTTCAGCAGTGACTATCATACGTTCCTAACATAGAATTAAGTTATCAAGGAACAAGCAGCAGCAGATGTTTCCATACAAGTCAGAAACAATCACCAATAAGTACCAAAACACATGCAATTAAGTAATGCAATCTGTCACTCACAGCGATCATGAGCAATGCAAGTAATCATGAAACATGCACCAGCAGTCGTCCAGTTTCAGTAGTGTCTGTCATACGTTCCTAACATACAATTAAGTAATCAAGGAACAAGCTGCAGCAGATGTTTCCATACATGTCAGTTCAATCACCAATAAGTACCAAAATATATGCAAGTAAGTAATCCAATCTGTCACTCACAGCGGTCAATAGCAATGCAAGTAATCAAGGAACATGCACCAGCAGTTGTCCAGTTTCAGCAGTGTCTGTCATACGTTCCTAACATATAAGTAAGTAATCAAGGAACAACCAGTAGCAGATGCTTCCATACGAGTCAGTAACAATCACCAATAAGTACCGAAACATATGCAAGTAAGCAATGCAATCTGTCACTCACACGGTCCTGAGCAATGCAATTAATCAAGGAACATGCACCAGCAGTTGTCCAGTTTCAGCAGTGTCTATCATACGTTCCTAACATATAAATAAGTAATCAAGGAACAACCAGCAGCAGATGTTTCCATACGAGTCAGTAGCAATCACCAATAAATACCGAAACATATGCAAGTAAGTAATGCAATCTGTCACTCACAGCGGTCCTGAGGAATGCAAGTAATCAAGGAACATGCACCAGCAGTTGTCCAGTTTCAGCAGTGTCTATCATACGTTCCTAACATACAATTAAGTTATCAAGGAACAAGCAGCAGAAGATGTTTCCATACAAGTCAGAAACAATCACCAATAAGTACCAAAACATATGCAAGAAAGTAATGCAATCTGTCACTCATAGCGGTCCTGAGCAAAGCAAGTAATCAAGGAACATGCACCAGCAGTTGTCAAGTTTCAGTAGTGTCTATCATATGTTCCTAACATAGAATTAAGTTATCAAGGAACAAGCAGCTGCAGATGTTTCCATACAAGTCAGAAACAATCACCAATAAGTACCGAAACACATGCAATTAAGTAATGCAATCTGTCACTCACAGCGGTACTGAACAATGCAAGTAATCAAGGAACATGCACTAGCAGTTGTCCAGTTTCAGCAGTGTCTATCATACGTTCCTAACATAGAATTAAGTAATCAAGGAACATGCATCAGCAAATGTTTCCATACATGTTAGAAACAATCACCAATAAGTACCGAAACACAAGCAAGTAAGTAATGCAATCTGTCACTCACAGCAGTCATGAGCAATGCAAATAATCAAGGAACATGCACCAGCAGTTGTCCAGTTTCAGCAGTGTCTGTCATACGTTCCTAACATACAATTAAGTTATCAAGGAACAAGCAGCAGCAGATGTTTCCATACAAGTCAGAAACAATCACCAATAAGTACCGAAACACATGCAATTAAGTAATGCAATCTGTCACTCACCGCGGTACTGAACAATGCAAGTAATCAAGGAACATGCACTAGCAGTTGTCCAGTTTCAGCAGTGTCTATCATACGTTCCTAACATAGAATTAAGTAATCAAGGAACATGCATCAGCAAATGTTTCCATACGTGTTAGAAACAATCACCAATAAGTACCGAAACACAAGCAAGTAAGTAATGCAATCTGTCACTCACAGCAGTCATGAGCAATGCAAGTAATCAAGGAACATGCACCAGCAGTTGTCCAGTTTCAGCAGTGTCTGTCATACGTTCCTAACATACAATTAAGTTATCAAGGAACAAGAAGCAAAAGATGTTTCCATACAAGTCAGAAACAATCACCAATAAGTACCAAAACATATGCAAGTAAGTAATGCAATCTGTCACTCACAGCGGTCCTGAGCAATGCAAGTAATCAAGGAACATGCACCAGCAGTTGTCAAGTTTCAGCAGTGACTATCATACGTTCCTAACATCGAATTAAGTTATCAAGGAAGAAGCAGCAGCAGATGTTTCCATACAAGTCAGAAAGAATCACCAATAAGTACCAAAACACATGCAATTAAGTAATGCAATCTGTCACTGACAGCGGTCCTGAGCAATGCAAGTAATCAAGGAACATGCACCAGCAGTTGTCAAGTTTGAGCAGTGTCTATCATATGTTCCTAATATAGAATTAAGTTATCAATGAACAAGCAGCTTCAGATGTTTCCATACAAGTCAGAAACAATCACCAATAAGTACGGAAACACATGCTATTAAGTAATGCAATCTGTCACTCACAGCGGTCTTGAGCAATGCAAGTAATCAAGAAACATGCACCACTAGTTGTCCAGTTTTAGCAGTGTCTTTCATACGTTCCTAACATAAAATTAAGTAATCAAGGAACATGCAGAAGCAAATGTTTCCATACATGTTAGAAACAATCACCAATAAGTACCGAAACACAAGCAAGTAAGTAATGCAATCTGTCACTCACAGTGGTCATGAGCAATGCAAGTAAAACTGACTAAAATGAGTTAAAATTTACTAAAAGACAATTGTTGCAGATTTAAAACTTCTTTGCTAATATTTGCATCTGAAATGCAAATCGGTTTGTCGGGAAATAAAAGTTGGACAATTCCGGAAAATTCAGTAGAATATCAGATTTTCCCTATTTTCCTATAAATAGGAGTTATACTCCTCACTTTTCAAAGTTTGGAAAGTTGAATCTCCTTCTCTCTCTACACTCTCCTCCTTCTCTCTAGCTTTTCTTCAAATCGAACCGTCGGATTCTCGTGTTACATACGCCATTGGATAGAGATCGTCGAGTTCTTTGCGAATCTACCATTTCGTGTTTGATTTCGTCCGAATTCGAGGTAAGATCGACCGTTTTTCTGACTTTTGGCTCGGTTTTGAAGAGCATTTTCGAATCTGTACATTTTTCCTTCATTTGAAGCTGATTTGCCCTCGATTAGGACCTATACTTGCTTGGAAATCATCCTTAGACGAAGGATATTGCTTGGACGAAGGTTAGTAACTATTTCTCCCTCATTTTTGTTCAAGTTTCGTAGTTAAAACCTGGAAAACGATGAACAAGATGATCAGATTCGAGAGGTTCATCCCTAGACTCGAAATGTATAGGTTCGAATCTATGAATTCGAATCTGTTCCTCCTCCCTAGACTCGAGAGTTGCTTCGATTCTAAGTCCCTTGTTCGAATCTAGTATGTGCTTGCCTTAGGATCTATGTGCTTCGAGTCTAGCCCTGGTTTCGAATCTATTTGTATGTCTCGAGTCTGTGTGTGGGATTCGAGTCTCTATGGCTTCGAATCTGTCCCTAGAATTTAAAGGCTTCGAATCTAGGATGTGTAGTTCGAATCTGTTAAGCCATTCGAATCTAGTCCCTTTTTCGAATCTATAGATTCGAATTGGCTATGGTTCGATTCTAGCATCCCAAATTTGAATCTGGTTTAATTCCAAGTCAAAACATCAATTCCTAAATCAGATTAAGTGATTAAACAACGTATTGTATTAAAGGTATCATCTAATATTGAATGAACTCTTAGAAAATGAATGACATGATTCACCTAGTTAGTAATATGATTGGCCTCGTTGCAAGGCCACACATATGTGTAATTAGGTATCATATTGATCTGTTAAGAATAAGAATCACTTCGGGACGATAGGAACTACCTCAGACTCGACAGCCAAAATTGACAATGACCTGAACACATAACTAGGGTTATATAGATTATGACTTAGACTTGAAACTGAAATGCAGGAACCCACCGATTTGACAGAGTAAACTGAACAGCTTAACTCGTTAAGCATTATCTGACTACGGACCACTGTGAGTGACAGATTTCATTAATTACTTACATATATTTCGATACTTATTGGTGAATGTAATGACTGTATGGAAACTACTGATTGATTGTTGCATGTTTCTCTAATACTATATTGTATCATAAAAACGTATGTTGCTATTACTGAGCTAGACACTTGAAATGCCTTGATTGCATGTTCACTTTTACATTTTATGTAAATACGTATCATGCCTACTGTTTACTTGACTGTTTATATACTTGCCGTTGCATATTGCATCATCCGACCGGACCGAATGTGAGATCTCCATTCACAGGAGGGAATTCTGCAGATTCCTTTCCTATCTGACTTGTTTCCATACACTTCCCGTAGGGCTTCGGCCGTACATATGGGAATACTGACCGGGTTGTCTCCCAACCTAATTACCGTCTCTGACGTGTTGACCGACAGGATCTGATAGTATGTTATATATGTGTGTGGTATTTAGTGGAACTCTGTTAACTCACTAAGCTTTGTAGCTTACTCTGTCATGACAACTCCTTTTCAGGAAAAGCTGATAAAGGCAAGATCATAGCAGGTAGTTCATCCCAGGCTAAGTGAATCTGGATTTTGATGAATAGCAGACCTTGGACTTTTGATGATGCCTATTTTGTAAAGACGATGCGGTCTCGGGTAGCTTGTTCAGTCTTCCGCACTCTGATTGAAGATTTAGAAGCTAGTTAGACCACCATTTGATCTCTTAATTATTGTTGTAATTAAGTATTTTGCTGATGGGCCTGTGGTATCAAACAATTAATATTATTTATGAAATGAAATATTATGACGTGTATTGTTTGTGGAAAATTGGATGTTACAAAGTTGGTATCAGAGCAGCAGTTTAATCATCGGATTGGCCACCCGATACTTAAACTACTGGTATGGTATGGACTATGTGACTCTGAATTCCCGAACAAGTCACCGAGGCCTAGGGTAACCTAATTAGTAAAAGACTACCCACACAATGTGACCTAAGATAGGCAAATGATGACTGATAGGATTGGGAAGGGATTGACTGCTTAATATTGACTTGACTTTGACTTGACTTTGTATCTGCCTGATTGACTGACTGCCTTCATATCTATGAATTTAGATATGATTATCTGATGTAGGAATTATGACTTGAATTGTGCTTATTGAATCAGGAAATAATAGCTATTTCCTTTATAATTTTTTTTCAGCCAATGGCTGATAAGAATCCGACTGTTGCCGGTTCCTCAAGGGTTGATAAAGCTGCTGATGCTGCAGCTGATCAACACAAAGAATCTGTTCACGTAGAGGACTTAGGCACTGACCCTGAGAACACTGTTAATGACTCTAGCAGTACTGCCACCCCTGTGCCTCCCCAGCAGGCTCAATTGATTGACCTTGTTCATAAGTTGAATGAGGATAACCGTAGGCAAATGCAGCTTATGATGGATAGGAACCGACTGCAGACTGATATGGCAGTTGAAGACAGATTTAGGGAGATTAAGGAATTGTTGACCAAGGGTAAAGCAGTGATGCAGACTGATGAAGTAAACCAGCGCGAAATGGAATTTAAACGCCGTGAAGAAGAACTTAGGTTGCGAGAACTTAAGTTACAGGAATTAGAACTGAAGCATAAGGAAGAAATGTTAGCAAAGCCGAAGAAAGACAGGAAGAGGAAGCATAGACATGTGTCCTCTGATGAAAGTGAGACTGACTCTTCTGACCATCACGTTAAGGTAGGACGTGAGTGTACGTTTGTTGATTTCAAAAAGTGTGGAGCTCGTACTTTTGCGGGGTCATCTGATCCTGTTAAGGCTATCGACTGGGTCGCTAACGTGGAGAAAGCGTTTAAACTCTCCAAGTGTAATGAAGAAGATAAGGTGACATTTGCGACGGGAATGTTAGAAGATGGAGCTGGCCGCTGGTGGAAGTCGATTACAAATCCCATGTCTGAAGCAATGGAGAAATCCATTACTTGGGAACAATTTAAGATTCATTTGAAGGAGAAATACTGCCCCCAGGATGTCAAGCGCCAGATGGAGAAAACCCTGCTATCTTTTCAGCAAGGTACGAAATCTGTAACGGACTATGAGCTGGAATTTACCAGGCTCTCACTATTATCTGATCACCCCGTTGATACTGACGAAAGAAGAAGGGATTTGTTTGTGGATGGTCTGGATCGAGAAATCCGGAAGTTTGTGAAGTCCGGCAGACCGAAAAGTTATATTGAGGCAGTGGAAATTGCTAGGGTAGGTGAGCTTGAAATCTATCCTGAGCGAGCGTGTCCTTTTATTGCTAAATCTAGCAAGAAGGAGAAATCTGAGAAAGCTGGGAAGGAGAGATCGGAAAGGAAGAGTGAAAGTTCAAAGAAGGGAGAAAGGCAGTCTTCCAAGAAAGCTAAGTCGTTCGCTGTGTCCTCGACACCAAAGCCTGCTTGTCCTCGCTGCAAGCAAACTCATGAAGGGAAATGTGATCCTGCTTTTGTTAAGTGTTACTGCTGTAAACAGAATGGTCACGACAGGTCAGAATGTCCTAGACGCGACGAGGCTTGTCGAAACTGTGTTACGTTGGGGCATCATGCTAAAGATTGTACTCGGCCTCGATATGTTCCTCCGCCTACATCATCACCTCAGCAATCAGTTAAGGGTTCCTCTGCTCCGAGGAATCAACCGAGAGCATTCCAGATGACAGCCGAAGAGGCGAAAGAGACTGCTGACGTCGTCACGGGTACATTTCTTGTTAATGATATGCCTGCCTTAATCTTGTTTGACTCTGGTTCTAATCTGTCGTATGTGTCCGAAAGGTTTGCTAGGCAGTTTGATTTTGCCCCTGTGATGTTACCTGCACCCTTAGACATAGAAACTGCTAGCTCGAACTTTGTGACTGTGAATAGAGTCTTTCGTTCCTGTAAGCTAGTGATTGATGATTTTTCCTCGGACGTTGACCTGATACCGATGTGGATTAGGGAGTTCGATGTTATTATAGGAATGGACTGGCTAATGATGAACAACGCTGAAATCCTTTGTGCAAAAAGGATAATTAGAATTAGAACCCCCGAAGGAAGTGAACGTTATGTTTATGGCGATAGAAAGACTCGAGATTTAGGTCTCATTTCTATAATGAAAGCCCGGAAGTGCCTAACCAAAGGTTGTGCCGCCTTTTTAGCATATGCCTTAGATAATAAGGAAATTAAAAAGACCGTGTCCGATGTGCCTATAGTTCGAGATTTCCCTGACGTGTTCCCGGATGACATCTCTGGTTTGCCACCAGATCGTCAAATCGAATTCCATATTGACCTTGTACCGGGTGCTGCTCCTATCGCGAAAGCCCCTTACCGTCTCGCTCCGAATGAAATGAAGGAAATGATGAGTCAGTTGCAGGAATTACTGGAAAAAGGGTTTATTCGTCCGAGTACTTCTCCTTGGGGTGCTCCGGTTCTTTTCGTTAAGAAGAAGGATGGTACCTTTCGCATGTGTATAGATTATCGGGAGCTGAATAAAGTAACAATCAAGAACCGATACCCTTTACCTAGAATTGACGATTTGTTTGATCAACTGCAAGGGGCTAGCTACTTCTCAAAGATCGATCTCCGATCTGGTTATCATCAACTCAAAGTATTTGAGTCTGACGTACCGAAGACTGCATTTCGCACTCGTTACGGTCATTTTGAGTTTCTTGTAATGCCGTTCGGTCTCCACAAATGCCCCGGCAGCATTTATGGACCTCATGAATAGAGTATGTAGACCAATGCTGGATAAATCAGTGATAGTCTTCATTGATGACATCTTGATTTACTCCAAATCTGAATCTGATCATGCGATGCATTTGCGAGAATTGTTAGAATTGTTACGAAAAGAACGACTCTATGCAAAATTCTCCAAATGTGAATTTTGGTTACGCCAAGTGCAGTTTTTAGGACATATTGTCTCCGGTGAGGGAATAGCCATAGATCAATCAAAGGTTGAGGCGGTACAGAAGTGGGAAGCGCCGAAAAACGTATCTGAAGTCCGGAGTTTCTTGGGTCTAGCGGGTTATTACAGAAGATTTATCCGTGATTTCTCCAAGATTGCGGTGCCTTTAACCAGCCTGACGAAGAAAGAAGTCAAGTTTGAATGGAATGAATCTCAAGATCGAGCCTTTGAGACTCTGAAACGTAAGCTAGTAGAAGCGCCGATTTTGGCCTTACCTGAGGGTAATGACGATTTCGTAGTCTATAGTGATGCATCTAAGATGGGATTAGGCTGTGTACTGATGTAAAGGGATAAAGTAATTGCCTACGCATCAAGGCAGCTAAAGGCGCATGAAAAGAATTACCCGACGCATGACTTGGAGCTCGCAGCCGTGACTTTCGCACTAAAGATTTGGCGGCATTATTTGTATGGGACTAGGTGCAAGTTATATACCGATCACAAAAGTCTGAAGTATATATTTGACCAGAAAGAGCTGAATATGCGTCAAAGGCGATCTATGGAATTGATTAAAGATTATGACTGTGAAATCCTTTACCATCCTGGTAAAGCAAACATTGTAGCAGACGCCCTAAGCCGTAAGACCAGACAAGACCAATATTCTCGATGTTATGCCTTGATTTCTGTTGTTATGGAGTCTGCCTGGCCTGAATCGATTATTGCCGCTCAAACCGAAGCCATTCGGGATGAGAACTTGAAATCTGAACGCATGGTTACTTATGTGACCCAGCTGACTCTTGATAATCGTGGTCTTAGACGGTTTTTGGATAGAATATGGGTTCCCAGACTAGGAGGTATTCGGGATCGAATTCTGTCGGAAGCTCATATGTCGAAATTCTCGATACACCCTGGTTCTACCAAAATGTATCAAGATTTGAGGGCGGAATATTGGTGGCCTGGAATGAAGAAGGACGTGGGGCGATATGTAGAAAATTGCATGACTTGCTTACAAGTCAAATCTGAACATCAGAAGCCGTATGGGGAACTACAACCATTGCCAATCCCGGAATGGAAGTGGGACCACATAACCATGGACTTTGTGACGAAGCTGCCAAAGACAAAGCGGAATCATGACTCTATATGGGTAATAGTGGATCGACTTACTAAGTCAGCCCATTTCCTACCCATACGAGAAGATGAACGCCTCGAAAAGTTAGCTGAATTGTACGTAAAAGAAATTGTGACTAGACATGGTGTGCCGTTGTCTATAGTATCTGACCGTGACAGCAGATTTACTTCACGTTTTTGGAAGGCTTTTCAGACTGGACTAGGAACTGAACTTAAGATGAGCACCGCTTATCATCCAGAAACTGACGGGCAAAGCGAGAGGACAATTTTGACATTAGAAGATATGTTGCGTGCCTGTGTGATTGATCTCGGTGGGAGTTGGGATAACCACTTGCCGTTTGTGGAGTTTGCATATAACAATAGTTATCACTCGACTATTGGTATGCCTCCATATCAGCTTTTGTACGGACGTCGATGCAGAACTCCAACCTGTTGGAGGGAAACAGGTGAACGCCCAATCTCTGGACCAGCAATTCTGCAAGAAGCCCATGATCAGCTACAATTGATTCGGCAGCGGATACAGACTTCTCAAGACAGACAAAAGAAGTATCATGATAGAAGACGTAAGCCGATTGCGTTTGAAGTTGGAGATAAAGTGTTGCTGAAAGTTTCGCCAAGAAAGGGAATAGTAAGGTTCGGCAAACGGGGGAAGTTGAGCCCTCGATTTGTGGGTCCTTTTGAAATTCTCGAGCGTATAGGATTGCAAGCCTACAGACTAAAGCTGCCTGCCGAAATGATTGGGATTCATGATGTATTCCATGTGAGTAATCTTCGAAAGTGTTTAGCTGACGCTAAAGCCGTGATTCCTTGGAAAGACGTGCAATTAGATGAGCAGTTGCGGTATGAAGA
>JAANYP010004854.1:0-11094 GCA_020465985.1 Centrapalus pauciflorus | reverse complement strand
CGACCAACGGTAAATGCACATCCCAGTTGCCACTGAAGTCGATAGCACACGCCCGCAACATATCCTTGAGGGTCTGATTGGTGCGCTCGGTCTGCCCGTCAGTCTGCGGTCTATACGCCGTGCTCAGCTGAACCCTGGTGCCCAATTCCCGCTGGAAGCTCTGCCAGAATCGAGATGTAAACCGCGTATCCCTGTCCGAAGTAATCGACATCGGAATCCCATGCCGCGATACCACCTCATTGAGGTACGGTCTCACCAACTGATCCATGGTGATAGTACCTCGAACGGCTAAGAAGTGCGCACTCTTCGTTAGTCGATCCACTATAACCCAGTCATGTCGTTCCCGCGGACCGTGCGTGGAAGTCTCACAATGAAATCCATCGTGATATGGTACCACTTCCACTCGGGGATTTCCAACGGCTGTAGATGCCCGTGCGGCTTTTGACGCTCGGCCTTGACCCTCAGACACGTCATAAACTGCTCAACATATCGGCCCACATCCCTTTTCATTCCCGGCCACCAGTAGAAGTCACGGAGATCACGGTACATCTTATTACTCCCCGGATGCACAGATAGCCTCGACCGATGTGACTCATCAAGAATTAACTGTCGTAGATTCCCAACTCTCGGGACCCAAACCCTATCATGGAACACAAACAGCCAGCGATCATCACTGGTCAACGACTTGAGCTGCCCGGTCAGACGCTCCCGCTTTACATTATCCCCTCGCAGGCCCTCCTGCTGCGCTAATCTCAGACTGTCGATCAATGTCGAGGTAATCTCAAGCCTCGGAGCCCTGGATATCACAGTCTGGCCGTATGCCCTACGGCTTAGCACGTCAGCTACCACATTAGCCCGGCCCGGGTGGTACTGAATCTCGCAATCGTAGTCCTTAAGCAACTCAAGGCTACGGCGCTGTCGCATATTCAGATCTTTCTGGCTAAACAGATACTGAAGACTTTTATGGTCGGTATACACGATAAATCGAGACCCATACAGATAATGGCGCCAAATCTTCAGCGCAAACACAATGGTGTCTAACTCCAAATCATGTACGGTATGGTTCTCTTCGTAAGTCTTCAGCTGGCGTGAGGCATACGCGATCACTTTCCCTCGCTGCATCAAAACACAGCCCAAACCCGACCCTGAAGCATCACAGTATACCACAAAATCCTCGGTACCCTCCGGCAAGGCCAACACTGGAGCCTGACATAACCGGGTCTTCAGCTCTCTAAACGCACGCTAATGCTCCTCGGACCACTCAAACGGAACGGACTGCCGTGTCAATCTCGTCAACGGCAAGGCAATCCCCGAAAAATCCTGGATAAAGCGTCTATAATACGCGGCGAGACCCAGAAAACTACGAATCTCGGGCACTGATCTCGGAGGCTCCCAACTCATTACTGCCTCAATCTTGGCCGGATCCACTTTTATACCCTCAGCACTGACCACATGACCCAAAAACTACACTTCCCAAAGCCAAAATTCACATTTGGAGAACTTCGCATACAATTTCTCCCTGCGCAGCACAGTCAAAACCTCACGGAGGTGCTGCTCGTGGTCCCCGGCACTCCGCAAATAGATAAGGATATCATCGATAAACACGATCACGAATCTATCCAACATAGCTCTACACAACCGGTTCATCAAATCCATGAAAGCGGCTGGTGCGTTGGTCAATCCGAAAGGCATCACAAGGAACTCATAATGCCCACAACGAGTCTGGAACGCTGTCTTTGGCACATCTTCATCCCTGACTCTCAACTGATGGTAACCAGACCGCAAGTCGATCTTGGAGAAGAAACTCGAGCCCTGAAGCTGATCGAACAGGTCATCGATACGTGGAAGCGGATAACGATTCTTCACGGTCACCTTGTTCAACTCCCGATAGTCGATACACATCCGCATACTGCCATCCTTCTTTTTCACGAATAACACTGGCGCACCCCACGGCGACGAACTTGAACGGATGAATCCACGATCCAGAAGCTCCTGCAGTTGAAACATTAACTCTCGCATCTCTGTCGGTGCCAGCCTATAAGGCGTCTTTGCAATCGGCACCGCCCCAGGAACAAGATCTATACGAAACTCCACTTGGCGATCTGGCGGTAACCCAGGCAACTCCTCTGGGAATACCTCAGGGAACTCATGGATCACCGAAATATCCTCTAAGGTCTTCTTTTCCTTCCTCGCGTCAACCACATAAGCTAGGAAGGTCTCGCACCCCTTAGAGACATATCTCTGAGCCCTGGCCATAGATACAATCCCAATATCTCCCTTACGGCGCTCCCCATACACAATGACACTCTCACCGTCAGAAATGGGTATACAGATGATCTTCTTAGCGCACAGATTATCAGCCCGTCTGGCAGTCAACCAGTCCATACCCACAATCACATCGAAGCTACTGATCTCTATCGGCAGCAAATCGATCGCAAACTGATGAGAATCTATCTCTAACACACAGTCTCGATAAACCCGACTCACTAACATCGAACTCCCATCAACCCTCTCGACGACCAAAGGAATAGACAAGAGAGAAGAAGATACACTAAAATACGCACAAAATATAACAGACACATAGGAGCGATCGGCCCCGGAATCAAACAATACACCAGCTCGAAGTCCGTTAAGGATATACGTACCCGAAACAACGTCTGTGGCATCCCGTGCCTCTTCTGCAGTCACCTGAAATACTCGCCCTCGGCCTCTCAGTACAGAATCACGGCGGCTGGATGACTACTGCTCAGCCCTGGCCCCACTCGAGCTAGCTCCCTGTACTGCCGGCCCCGGCTCTGGACAATCCCTGACACGATGCCCCGGCCTCCCACATCTGAAACACAGCGGCTCAGGAACAGTACATACTGATGCGGCGTGGCCCCGTTGGCCGCACCGGAAACAACGCGGCTCCTCTGACAAACACTGACCCGAATGGCGTCGGTGACATTTCGGGCACTCCCGTTCCCCATAAGAACTCTCGACCCTACTACCGGATGCTTGGGACCCCTGTCCCACACTGCTCTGGCTCTGTGCTCCAGATCCCTGACCCTGGCCCTAACGTCTCGATCGACGATCTCGACCTCTATCTCGATCCCTATCACGTCGCTGTCCCGAACTCTGTCCTGTACCCTGCTCTGAAAACTGCCATTGATCTGGACGTTGATCGCTGGGAGCGTTCCTGGATGATCTCCATACACTAGACAGCTGCTCAGATGTCCCGGTACGCTGCCTCTGAGAAGAGGGCTGCTCCCTCTGCTTGAGAATCTCCCGCTCCCTCATGCGGGCCATCTCAAGGGCTCTAGCAAATGTCGGAGTATCATGCAATCCCACAAACTCTCGGATATCGGATCGAAGCCCATCGATAAAAGCATCCGCCTTACGGCTCTCCGTATCAACATGCTGAGGCGCGAACTGGGAATACTCATTGAAGCGGTCAACATACTGCTGAACGGTCATATTACCCTGCTGCAAATGGAGGAACTGACGCTCCATCTCTCGTCTCTCATCCCGAGGAATGTACTGGAGCTCAAACATAAACCTGAACTGCTCCCAGGTCATGGCGTAAGCGGCGGACTCAGTCATCGATGACTCAATCGAGTTCCACCACTGCGAAGCACCGCCCCGTAACTGATACGCTGCATACCCAACCATATCTCTGGGATCGACATGGGCCACTCGGAATGCGGCTTCAATCTCTCGTTCCCATGCAATGGCCGCCCCCGGCTCACTGTCACCCCTAAACTGCGGTGGGGCCCCTGTCATAAAATCTTTGAAAGACCCGCCCCGCTGAGAAGACGACGAAGCTCCACCCCCTGACCCGGTCTCGGTATGCAGAACCACTGGCCCCAAACTCTGACCCTACTCACGCTCTTGCTCTTTTTGCTGCCTGTAAAACTCGGTAAGAACCTCTAGCCCCTCGGATTTACGGATATACTCGTCACTGGGCGGCTTACCCGCGCCCGAACCCTCTCCCTGATCTGCCATAATAATCTGCACAAAACAAAATGATTAAGCACAATGGATAAATCACCCAGCGTTATACACTAAGCCAGGTCGGTTAATCCACTAATATAATCGCAAAACGATCCCCCATGGACCGGAACAAGGTCTAAGTTAAGCATCCACTAATGATACTCAAGCTTCAAACCACAAGCTCTGATACCATGCTATAACACCCCTCCCGATCCCGGAAATGCCACGTCAACCCAATATCATAGGTGGCAATAACGCAACGGATCTATAACATACATGTCATAGGATAATGCAGATTACGGCTAATTAAAAACTTTAAACACAAGGTTAATACATTCAAATCCCCAAACTAGCAAAACATATAATCCCGATTACTGGATACATTGTCCCCAAAACAACTATTACAAGAGTTCTACACAATATACAGGACTATTACGGGTCTTCAATCAACCTCGAATCTATCTCGGAGGCGGCTGAGATCCCTTATGATTCCCTGAACATTTTAGACTCGAATACATGAGCTATAAAGCCCGTGAGCACACGAGGGTTGACACTGCACAGAACACATAGCACATCGCACGCAAACCCTGTCCCTGTCCTGATTGCCCAACACGCATCTCAGATATAAAGCACAAGTATGAGATCGGAATATTACCTTGGCCCTGAGGGGACCCTTCCCCGGCCGACACACCGCACACAGCAGTGAGCGGCAATAACCCTGTAGCACAGGAGCGACCAGGCCACAGGCCCTGCCGTATATATACGCCCCAAGGACTGTTAGGGACAGTCAACCCGCGCGATCCCTTTCGCGACTCACTGTTCGTATGGAACACATCACGGACCCCTGGAATCGATCTCACATCTCACAAATAACACGTACAAGGAATAAAGTATACCTGAGGTTCACGTACCTATCTCACATATAGAAACACGCACAATATATCTACACGACTATAACGAAAAAGGTAGCGCACGTTTAGAAAACGACTCGAGTACTCACCTGATTGATTTCCCGAAGTGTGAACACCCTAATCGAACCCGGCTCGAGATCCGCTAGTCCCTGTAATCACACGGATATCCCAATGATTAAACACAATTCCTGAATAGCATCAATCACATGATCACAACAATCTAAACTCAATTCAAACCCGACGACCCCACGGAACCGAAACCCGACCAATACCCGAACCCAACCCCAAAACTCGACTCAAGGCAACCTCAAACGAGACCCTGAATATGCACAAAACCCATCCCGAGCAACCCCGAAGGAATCCGACACTATTCCGACCCAAATGCATTTCATAAGGTTAATTTCGGATTTCCCCTGCAGGTTACTCGTCGCGCCGCGACCCCGCGAAAACCCCATAGATGACCTGCGATTTTCAGCTCTGCTCAGGAGTATCAAACTCCTTACACGAATTTAACCACAATTAAGCATACAAAATCATACATAGCTGGCCCTTATGAGCTTTCAGACCAATTCCTAATTCACCACAACATATACAACAAATTAAAACCACTAGATAGGGATTCACTTACCTTCCTTAAGCTCAAACACACACAAAGATGAAGATGATGGAGGTTAGCTCTAATTTTAGCAGCAAAACCCTTGGATTGCAGAGGATTTCTGGCTGGAGTCTTTCACATAAACACACACACACTTTAGGGTTTTTGAATTTTGGATAAGGAAGAAAGAAAGGAACGCAATACATATACGTTTCTATTTTAGGCCTGTCTCGAACCCATTAACCCGAACCCGATATTACAATTTCACTATTAATGCCCATTTAACCCATTTAATCCCACGATCCCAAACACATAATCCGTTCATTAAAATTATAACCCGGTGACACGCAAGCCCCTATCCCGACACGTATCAATCCACGAAACGGGATATAATTGGACCAACCCAATATTAATAGAATATTTATCCACTAAATTAATTCCACGTACCAGGTCGAAATGACGGATGGTACAATATTCACTTTCTTATCCATATGAAACGAATTTATAATTTATCCGCTTGTTATATTTAAACCAATTACCATTTTTTGTTAAATAATAACATAAAAATAAATTTATGTTACATAATAATGTAATCATAAAAATCTTTTTAAGAATTTTAAAATATGCCTAATATTAAAATTGTTATACCATTACTTTATTTATCGGTAATTCTAATTAATAATTTTTTAATATGCATAGGGATGTTGCCTCGTTTAAAAACCAAGTCACGTCAACCATTGAGACAAAATCATCGCGTAAGAAACAAGAGTTCAACACATTTTTTCTAATGATGATCAGATCAATAGAGATCTTGATTCGATGCAATTTAATATCATGAACCCTTTTCTTGAATGCCGCATTTACGAAAGTCTTAAAAAATAAGTCTTTCAGAATTGCACTTGAGTAAACTTGGTAAATATGTCACAATTATTGAGAAGGTCATGTATGATAATAACTTCAGCGGTATATAACTGATTCGATGATATGATCATAATTATCATAAAATTGTAGTTTCATTACTCTTAAACATGTATTCAATTATGACTCGTTAATCTGAGAATCGTTTATATCTTGTACTCATATATCAACTAAAACTGTTTTGGATGGGTTAGTTATATTTAAACCAAACATATGTACCCAAAGTAGTTGTTTCATCTTGTTTCACTTCTTTTCATGTAGAATTCAAGTTAAACCTTGCTTGTAAATACATGAAATATATTGAATTAAATCATAAATGACTAGCAAGTACTGTTATATATGCAATACCTAAAATATGGTACTTCGTGGCCATCAATAGCCCTTTTATTAGTTGAAGGTAGAAAATGATCATTATTAATATCAAAAATATTCTTGAGATTTTTCTTATACATGACTAACGTTTTCAACTTTTCATGCTTCTAGCATTTTCAACTTCTAAGATATGTTTCTAGCATTTTAAGTAGAGCACAAAGTTTAATTTCTGTGGTATGCTTCAGACATTTTAAATTCTTTAAGGAATCATAGTGTTAAGTACTCATATTCAATAGATGCAGATTAAGCCAGACTAATAATAGGGATAATTGCGCAAAAAACCTTTAACTTGTCAGGTTTTTGTGATTAAAACCCCAAACCATTTTTCGTTGTATAGAAAACCCTGAACTAACTAAAATTCAGTAAATCAAGGTTTTATCAATGGGTAACCGGTTGAAACCGGTTATTAATCCTACAGGAACCGGTAAATAACCTACGTGGAATAAATTTTAATTGTTGAAACCGGTTTTCAATTATTACACATTATTTGAAACAACGTTGATAATTTTTAATTGTAATTTTTAAACGGGATTACCTTATCTACAAGCGTTAAAATGATGTGTTATACTTGGAAACCGGATTCAACAATTAAAATTTATTCTACACAGGTTATTTACCAGTCCATGTAGGATTAATAACCAATTTCAACCGGTTACTCATTGATAAAACATTGATTTACTGATTTTTAGTTAGTTCGAGGTTTTCTAGGCAATGAAAAATGGTTTGGGGTTTTAATCACAAAAGGCTGACATGTTTGGTGTTTTTTACACAATTATCCCCTAATAATATATCAAAACTAGTTGCATCCACCACAAGAGAATATTTTTTTTATAAAAGATTTGTTTGATATTTGTAAAATAAATTCTTGTGTAACTACAAGTGCACTATATTAAAAGCTTTTACCTTTTTTTTTACGATATCCAAACTAATCTCATACACAAAACAATAACTATCTTTACACTGTAACTAAAATCCACAAAAGCTCTAAACAAACCTACTTGGGGACAGAAGGCAAACTACCGCTCTGATCGCCGCCTGAGATGCACACTAGAAAAAAACGTGAACTTAAAGGCTCGTGAAATGTAAGGATTAGTACGATTATTCAATACTCATTTTATAAACTTAGGATCTATACAAAGAGATGTTTGGATTTGCATTTGAAAAAGTGTTGTAGCGTTTTGGAAACTAATAATCAGATAATAGTTGTAATAAAAAGTGATGCCGAAAATTTAGCGCTTGGTTTAACTTCTACTGTTCGTTATCACAATTATCAAATAATCAGTTTTTAAAGTGTTTGTATTTGTGTTTTAACTTGTAAAATGATCAAATAATCACTTATTAAGAAAATAAGCTACATAGTTTAACTTATGAAAAAAGTGTGCTACGATTAATTTTAAACGCAAATAATCACTTATTAATTAATGCAATCCAAACACTTTAAACCAATTATTTACATTATTGTAACATAATAATCTAATAATAGTTATCATAACGCAAAACCAAACACCTTCTAAGCAAAAGATGAAATCCAATACAAGCATAGTAAACTAATAACAATAACCCTGGTGGAGTACTTCACGCATGCAACTTCTTAGACCGCACAAAGTAACCATCAAAGAGCTCAAGAGAGGTAGGGAACTAACCGACATGACCATTCATACAATTTTATCACGATACCGCAATATACACTATACTAGTTTATGACCTAGGTATTACGTGACTATTTTTAATTATATTTATTTATATAAAATGTATATAAGCAAAAAATAAAAACATACAAAAATAATAATTGTGTTTATCTTTTATTATTAATAGATTAAAATAAGAGTATATGTTTTTTTAAAAAATAATAAATTGTATTTATCTTTTATTTTTTTATAATAATAAATTGTAATTATCTTTTTTGGTGAAACGTAGAGGTGACACGTGACATATGACATGAATTGTTGCTTATTATAATATAAGTTTGAGACCCATTTATTACTTTGGTTGATGTAGAAAATACATAAATTTTTTATATTTTAATAAATTATTATAAAATTTATATATAATTAAAATAAAAAAATTTGAAAGCTAGTTAAATTTTAGATAAAAAAAATACTTAGTTACTTGATATTACATAAAAAAATTTATTATATTATGTCATTAAATACAAATAATGTTTGCTTGCAAAATAATTTTTTTTAAATTTTTATTAACTTCAAATATGAAATATCAATGTAAGAAACAAAAAACTTCAATTACATGAATTTGTATATATATTTTGAAAATGATAAAATAATAAAATGGAATATCTGAAAATCAATAATCAAAATTTATCATATTTACAATTGAAATTTCATCATGTAATTCTTAACTTTTGTTATCTGTAACACCCTCTAAACCCAGCTAAAAGTCACGTCATTTACAATACACAGGTGGCCTAAACACATATAAACTCCATCACACATGTCAAGGGTTTACACAAACACTGATTAATTAAAACATTTTTACAAACAAATAACTCTGTTTAACGTTCAACCCAACATACGAAACCCGACCCAAATCCCAATATCCACAGACAAACCCGGATAGCTGACCCATAGTACAAGGAACACATACATGTAACAAAATGTGGAATCTCTCGGCAATAGCAAGTCACGCTCCTATCTTCGCTCAGGAGCTGGCGGTCCTATATTCGGTTCCCCTGATACACACATCAGACTCGAATACGTAAGCTTCGCAGCTCGTGAGTACACAAGGGCTAGACACTGCACAATTCACATAAGCACATATCGCATGTCACATGGCAGCCCTACACTACGTGGCATAACACATGCCAACCGACCTCTAATCAGAGACACTAGAGATCCAGCAGCAAGGAATTAATCCAACAGCAAGGAACTCACATACATACACTCTTATCACTAATTTGCGCAAAAGGAAGATAAGGGAACACATCACACACATATAACACATATACAGATACGATTATATCATGGGTTCGACACCGATACCCGACCCCAATATTAAAAATCCACTATTTATATCATTAAATCCCATTTAAATCCGTGAATTCATAATTATAGTTTATCCACCATAATTATATCCCGAATCCACGTAATCTCCGTCCCGACACGTATAATCCACTATACGGGACGCAATTGGACCAACGCAATACTCAATAAAGTAATCGGTCAATAAGATAATTACACGTACCTGCTCGGGAGTCGGGGTGTCGTCCCGGAATGTAACTCTGACTCTTGAACAGGAAAGGATAGCGGCTCCGCATCTCGGACTCGGGCTCCCATGTTGCGCTGGTACCCTTATGATGTCTCCATTGAACGAGTACCAATGATATCTCTTTATTGCGCAACTTCTTCACTTTGCGATCAGTAATGAACTCAGGCTGCTCAGCATATCTCAACTGATCATCCACGGATATCTCTGATAACGACACGTACTGATCTTCTTTAGCTAAACATTTTCTCAAATGGCTCACGTGGAATGTATCATGCACACCGGCTAACTCTGACGGCAATCTCAATCGGTAGGCCTGATCTCTGACCCTGACAATTATCTCAAACGGCCCTATATACCTCGGACTCAGCTTGCCCCGGTGCCTGAATCGGATTACCCCTTTCCACGGAGACACTTTCAGCAACACCTGATCCCCAACACGGAACTCAAGCTCGGAGGTACGGTGGTCAGCATAACACTTCTGATGGTTCTGTGCGACACACATATGCTCACGGATCACAGCTACTTTATCACTTGTCTCCTGAAGTAGCTCGGGCCCACTAATCGGTCGCTCACCGACCTCACCCAAACACACTGGGGTTAGACACTTACAACCATATAATGCTTCAAACGGTGCCATCTTAATCGAGGCGTGGTATCTATTATTGTAAGAAAACTCTACTAACGGGAGATGCACATCCCAGCTACCACTGAAGTCTATGACACATGCTCTCAACATGTCCTCGAGTGTCTGATTGGTACGCTCAGTCTGCCCATCTGTCTGAGGCCTGTAAGCTGTACTCAGCTGAACCTGGGTGCCCAGCTCTCTCTGGAAGCTCTGCCAGAACCGCGAGGTGAAACGAGTATCGCGATCAGAAGTAATCAACTTCGGAATCCCATGCCGCGACACTACCTCATCTATATACAGCCGCGCTAGCTGATCCATTGTGATCGTACCCCGAACAGCAAGAAAATGCGCACTTTTAGTCAATCGGTCCACTATGACCCAAATCATGTCGTTCCCACGCACAGTACGAGGAAGTCGAACGATGAAATCCATCGTCATGTGGTATCATTTCCACTCGGGAATCTCCAGTGGCTGTAGAC
>JAANYP010004853.1:0-18308 GCA_020465985.1 Centrapalus pauciflorus | reverse complement strand
TTTTGTCTATTCTGCCTTAGAAAATCGTAAAAACCTGCTGTATTTCGGATTATATACTGTAGCATTTCGGACCATATAGGCACCAAATTCGGACCCCACAACCATCCTAATTCGGACCTCACTTAGGTGTATTTCGGACACCCTCTAAGCCTATTTCGGACCTTAATTCGGTCCTATCCGAACTTCGGACCATCCGAAGTTCAGGAAAGGCTTTCCATTTTTTTAATTGGGACTTGTTCTTAAATTTTTTTTAATTTCGGACCATCCGAATTCGGTCTTCTGTCCCTATTTCGGAACCATCAAATTTCGGCCATTTCACTGTTCATCCGAATTCGGTTCATCCGATTTCGGTCCATAGGTCCATCCGAACTTAGGTCATCCGAAAAGCTCATCCGAATTACGTCACATATCCGAATTTGGACCTTCATCCAGATTACTATACATCCGAAATTGGCCCATCCGAAGTCCAGTCATCCGAATTCTACCCATCCGAATCACTATTCATCCGAATCACTGTTCATCCGAACTCATCATCCGAATTCAGAACACTCTGTTTTCAGTACAACCCATCTGTACTCAGTTTCCACCTCTAAGATCTCCACAATCTCAATCAGCACCTATACTCATAATGTCTCGTGAAGCTCTTGTACTCGGATCTGAGAACAGACCACCTGTTCTCTATCCTGATGAATACGAACAATGGAAAGCCCGGTTCCTGAAATTCGTCGGAATGCAACCTCTCGGGAATATGATGCTTCAATCAATATCCGAAGGGCCCGTCATCTACTACAGAGAAATTGCTGCCAGACCCGAGGCTGATCCTCCTGTCCTAGCCTCCAAAGTCGAAAGAGAGCCGGCAAATGACGCCGAAAGGGATCGCCAGCATGCTGATAAGAGGGCAGAATATCTGATCTATCAAGCCCTCCCCACTGATATTCTGGTAGGTGTAGACAGTAAAATGTCTGCAAAGGAAATGTGGGACGAGCTGGAAATCCAAATGCTGGGGGCAGATCTTGATGACCGTGCCAAAATTGAAGAGGCAAAGGCAAAGTTTTCAGAATTCCGCGCCAAAGACGGGGAATCTCTGCAATCCACGTTTACCAGGTTTTGTGCAGTCCTTAATGAATTGAATAAACTGCACATCAAAAAGGATCGGGATGACATAAACATCCAATTCTTTGCCGCCTTAGCCCCCGAGTGGCAGCTTGCATGTAGGGCAACGAAGAGAGTCTTGAACATCCCTGAGGTATCTATAAATGTCGTCTTTAAGGAGCTTAAGAAATATCAAGGCGATGTGGATCAACAAAAGCTGATGGCAACTCAATTGGCCTCTCTATTGCTATCAGCCAACACAGGGTTGAAACCAAATGATTCCCTAGCTTTGATCACAAACACGCAGATTCCGACACCATCTTTTGCTCCCGGGTCTTCATCATCTCAGTATAGGTATGCTTCCCCTCCGCGTGAGGTCTATGATGAGGAGGAAGCCACGATACAAGAACAGATTGCCTTGTGGACCAACCGTCTCCAACAACGACGGTTCTCCAACAAGACCAACAACCAACTCCGATATGACACCGGTCCTCGGAGGTACTCCGATGATAGAAGGGATGACAGACGCGATGACTATCGCAGGGACGACTACCGCAGACATGATAGAGACGATCGCCGGTATGATGATAGACGCGACTATCGCGATGATCGCCGTTATGACAGGCGTGACGAAAGGCGAGATGACAGGAGAGAGGAAAGGAGAGAGGACAGGCGGGACGATCGTAGGGATGATCGTCGGGATGACCGCCGGGAAAGGAGGCGTGATGACAGCCGTGAGCACCGCCGGGCCGACAAGAGGCCGGCGGAGAGAAGAGAGGAGAAGCCAAGAGCAGACGAGCCAAAGGCTACTGATGAACGTCTCTGCTACAAATGTGGCAAACCGGGCCACTTTGCTAGGGAATGCAAGAACAATTTTGAGAGAGACGTTGCATATTACGAAAGAAAGCTCGAGGCTGCAAAGACGAAGTCGGATGCATTGGCCCTCGTCGCCCAGGAGGATTACTGGGATGCTGAAGATTCTGACGACGAGGATGACAATGGCAAAAATTGCTATATGGTTGATCGTCAGGGGTTGGAGATTTGTGCTGCTGTCACTGCTGCAAATTCAGACACTGCTGCTGAGGGGAAGACAATGAAACATCCACCAGCATGTCTGATGGCTACAACCGACGATCCCCAATGCTCCACATCCGGCTCAGAGTCCAGCGAGGTATATTCCTATTACATTCCTGCACATGTAAATCAATTATTTGTAGATAATGAATGTACACTACACACACAAATACTTGATCTACAAGATAGATTAAAAGCTGAAACTGCAAAGTGTGTACAGGCGGAACATCAAGCTCATATTTTGAAAGAATCATCTGAATTATATCATGCAAAATGGTTAACTAATCATAATGTTATAAAACAGATGTTGATAGAAAAAGTAGATGTTCAGGATAGGAATATATACCTTGAATCTTGCATGGAAACGCTTTCAAAAGAAAAACTCTCTTTAAAAGAAGAAATTTCTGTTCTTTCAAAACAATTAGATGTGGTAAATATGGAAAATATAGACAGTTTAGAAAAATACAATATGATTGAAGAAGAAAGGATAAGTTTGTACGCAAGAATAAAGACCCTTGACGATGCATTTTTGAAAAGGGGTCAAACAGAACAAACTATCCATTTAAATCAGCCCAAAGAAACTAGGTTTTACCATTCTAAACAGGGAATTGGTTTTAAAAATCCTAAATATTTGGAAAAAGCACAAAATGTCTTACCTGTATTTTATGACATGAATTATATGGGAGCCGGTATTAAATCTTTCTTTTTTGAGTCATCAAAAGAAGTTTTAAAACAAGAAAATGAGAAACGTGTTGCGCGTAAAGATAAAGAAATTTCTTTTCATTATGAAGAACTTAACGAGAGTTATTCTTCTAGAGTACCCACTTTAGAGGAAGATCTCTCGTCAACTTATTCAGAAACTGAATTGAACACTGAAACTAAAAAAATCAAATCCTCAACTTTATATTCCTGCAAAAGTTCTTCAACAACAAATCATTGTTTTAGAAAAGGAATTGAAGTCGTCTCAAGAAAAAGCACTTGATCTTCAAGATGCTCTTTTTAAGAGAGAAGAAGAATTGATAAATCAATCTTTTCAACAAACTGTGGAAGTCACTGTCTACAGAGAAAATTTTGAAATAGTTTCACAACGATTGAAAGATCTTTCAAAACAACAAACACTTTCTCATTCTCTAAAAATTTCATGTATGTCATCAGATAAAGGTAAGGCTACAGCTGAAACTTCTTCTATCTTTGTCAAAGGTGAGTGCACAAATGCTTTCAAGAATGAGGTTTCTAAAAAGACTCAGATGAAATCCAAGTCTTTTAAGAAACCCACTCACCTCCAAAAAGAAAAGTCTGTCAAGTCTAAATCTTCCATACTTACTGACTCTAATCGTTTTGTTCCTACAGATCATATAAGGAGAGTCCCAAAAACCACCATGCAGGATTTTTCAAGTTTTTTTGTGAAGAAGGCTTTGATGCCATGTGAATTTGTTTCTAGAGATAGGATGTCTGTAATCTCTAAAGACAATTTGTGTAACCAAGTGTGTGACAATGTTTGTAATGATGTACCGAATTCTACTATTTCTTTAAAGTACTCTTTCAAGGAGTTGTTTAATCTATGTCCAACTAAATATAGACGACAGGTTCCTGAAATGAATGCTTTTGTGCCTTATCCTGTTAAACGTATTCGGAAAAAGAAAACTAAAAATAGTGCATCATCGGCCACAAACAAAGTTGAGACATGTCTGTTGCCAAGGCCCAAAACCAAAGCAACGGTCAAGAAGGTCTCATCAAGACAAAAACCGAAGGCAATTTCAGCGCCTAAGGTTCCAAAACCCAATAAATCCAATCTTCAATGGATTCCAAAGGGTTGTGCATCTGGACCACACACAAATGCTAGTTGGGTTTCTAAATCTGTACACGTGCCATATAAAACTGGAAATCCTAACAAAAAGGGACCCATATTGAGGTGGGTACCCAAGGTTGTGTGATCTTAATGCAGATGGTTCTTGGTTACTTCTGATCAAGACCCGTGCTTCAAAGAAATGGCTTCTAGTTACCTTAGACTAGGACCCGTTCTTTTGCTTGTCGGTTGTGCTTAAACCGACACGTTTGGCTTCTGTGCACACAGCCCAGGACCCAGTCTTAACTCATCATGTTTTCTGAACATCTCGATTCAGAACACGGTTTGATTGTGAATTAAAAATGGATGAGTTTGAATACATATAGTTTTCATTATATGAATTTATGTGTTTTTCAGGCTATGTCCATTTGGTATATGGATTCGGGTTGCTCCAAGCATATGACAGGAAGAAGAGAATTGCTGTCCAACGTTGTTGAACAGTACTGCGGAACTGTGAAATTCGGGAACAACCATCAGGCTCAAATAAAAGGATACGGGGACTTAGTTCTAAATAATCTGGTCATCAAGGACGTTGACTATGTTGAAGGGTTATCTCATAATCTTTTTAGCATAGGACAGCTCTGCGACAAAAGACTAGAAGTAACATTTAGGGCTAAGAACTGCAGTGTTAAGAACATAGATGGAAAAGAAATCTTGACTGGTTCCCGAAAATCTAACCTTTACACCATTGACGTATCTAAGCTTGTGGTGAAGGATAACATTTGCCTACTATCAAAAGCCTCGTCAAAAGACTCTTGGTTGTGGCATCGAAGATTATCCCATTTGAATTTTGATAACATAAACAAGCTGGCTGCGAAGCAATTGGTCAAAGGACTTCCTGAGTTGCGCTACGAAAAGGACCATCTTTGCGGAGCATGTGAGAAAGGAAAAATGAAACGATCATCTCACAAACCAAAGCCCGAACCATCAACAAAAAGAGTATTGGAGTTACTTCATATGGATTTATGCAGACCGATGAGAACTCAAAGCATAAATGGAAAACGATATGTGTTGGTTATCGTTGATGATTATTCTCGATATACCTGGGTCAGGTTCTTGCGTTCCAAGGACGAGACAGCTCAAGAAATCATTGATTTTATCAAAAGTGTCGAGACCCAACAGCAGCTGTCAGTAAAATCAATCAGATCAGATAACGGCACGGAGTTCAAGAACTCGGTAGTAGAGGGCTTCCTTCGATCCAAGGGGATTCAGCATCAATACTCTGCTGCTAGAACACCTCAACAAAACGGGATCGTGGAAAGTCGTAACCGTACGCTAGTAGAAGCCGCTCGTACAATGCTCACATACTCAAAGCTACCTCCGTTCTTGTGGGCCGAAGCCGTATCAACAGCATGCTATACACAGAATCGCTCCATCATTCATAAGCGCTTTAACAAAACTCCATACCAGCTCTTTTTGAATAAAGTACCATTTATCAAGTACTTAGGTGTATTTGGTTGCAGGTGCTATGTGCTGAATGACAGAGACAACCTCGGGAAATTTAACGAAAAGGCGGATGAAGCGATCTTCATTGGATACTCATCCAACTCGAAGGCGTATCGCGCATTCAATACCCGAACCAGAACAGTCAACGAAAGTGTGCACGTCACATTTGATGAGTTGGCTGAACTGGCACCCGAAGTTGATCAATCAGGACCACGCATTACTCAAATGCCTGGAGACTCATCGAATAACCCCATTTCTTTTTCTTCTTCTGATTTGGTTAATTTATTTGATCCTTTTTATGTTGAATTTTTCGGTCCTAACGCTAGTGTGTCTAATGTTGTTAATAATGTAGGTAATCCTTCCAGTTCAACTGCGCCGCAAAGTTTCTCCACTCCCTCTTCATCAACATATCCTCATCCATCCACATCATCCACCGACACACCCGCAGTTGAATCTACTCCTGTAATACCCTCACATATAATACCAACGATTCTTCCTTCACCTGAACACTCGGAAATTGAACCAGAACCCGTGGTACCATCATTTGAAACCATTGACCATGAATCCTCATCCATTCCCATATTAACCACAGAGGTTCCATCCCAAGCACCCCTTCCACACGAGATCAAATGGACCCGCAGTCACCCAACAGAACAAATCATTGGTGACGTAACAACATGAGTCCAAACTCGTAGGGCATCTGCTAATGAATGTCTATACGCATCATTCTATAGTATGATAGAGCCCGCTCGTGTGGATGAAGCACTGACAGATCCGGATTGGATAGTTGCAATGCAAGAGGAACTCAACCAGTTTGAACAGCTAAGAGTATGGCGGTTAGTTCCCAAGCCAAAAGACCGTACAGTCATCGGAATAAAATGGATCTTTAAGAACAAACGAGATGAAAACGGCATTGTGATAAGGAACAAAGCAAGACTTGTTGCCAAAGGCTACCGACAACAAGAAGGGATAGATTATGACGAGACCTTCGCTCCAGTTGCACGGATCGAAGCGATCAGAATCTTCTTGGCGTACGCGGCACACAAAGACTTCAAAGTGTACCAAATGGACGTCAAGACTGCCTTTCTAAACGGTGAACTTAACGAGGAAGTGTATGTTGAACAACCACAAGGCTTTGTTGATGCACATAAACCTGACCATTTTTATATGCTAGATAAGGCCCTCTATGGTTTAAAACAAGCACCTCGAGCATGGTATGATAGTCTTTCGAATTTCCTTATTTCTGCCGGTTTCTATAAAGGTGTGGTGGACACAACTCTGTTCACTAAAAGGGAAGGCCCACATATAATGCTAGTACAGATTTATGTCAACGATATTATATTTGGATCTACTGACAGTAATTTTTGTAAGGATTTTTCAGCCCTAATGGAGTCCCGGTTTGAGATGAGTATGATGGGGGAAATGAACTTTTTCCTCGGATTACAAGTCAAACAACTTGAGGATGGGATTTTTGTGAACCAGTTGAAATATACTCTTGACATTCTCAAGAAGTATAAGTTAGACTCTTGCACGAGTATCGCAACTCCCATGGCCTCCAACTGTAAGTTAGACACCGATCCTTCTGGGAAAAGTGTCGATAATACAACTTACAGAGGGATGATAGGATCCTTACTGTACTTGACTGCCAGTAGACCGGATATAGTGTTTTCAACATGTCTTTGTGCTAGATTTCAGGCCGACACAAAAGAATCACACCTAACTGCGGTAAAACGCATTTTTCGTTATCTTAAGGGTACACCCGAACTTGGTCTATGGTATCCAAAGGGAACCGATTTCGATCTTACCGCGTTTTCAGATGCTGATTTTGCAGGTTGTAGAGTGGACAGAAAAAGCACATCGGGAGGAATACAGTTCTTAGGCGATAGACCGGTGAGTTGGTCTTCCAAAAAACAGAATTGTGTATCCACATCCACAGCTGAGGCTGAGTATGTAGCAGCTGCAAGCTGTTGCTCTCAAGTGCTGTGGATGAGAACACAATTACGTGATTATGGGTTCTCACTCACCAATATCCCTATTTACTGTGATTCTCGAAGTGCAATTGCCATCTCTTGCAATCCCGTGCAGCACTCTCGAACAAAACACATAGATATCAGGTATCATTTTATTAAAGATCACGTTGAAAAGGGAACCATTGAGTTGTATTTTGTTGGCACGGAATACCAACTAGCGGATATATTTACTAAAGCTTTAGACGAACCTCGTTTTCAGTTTTTAGTATCTCATATCGGCATGTTGAATCCACCTTCCAATTAAATATCAGATATTGTCTTAAATAATTCTATTTCAATCTATCATGATTGAAATTCCTTTATTTTAGAAAAATATCTGTTATTTAAATTTAAGGACTGTGGCACAAAATTGAAACTCAATATTTCCTTATCTGCGCATATTTTTATAATTAATGATCCTGATAAATTGCTGTGTGAATTGTTCATCACGGAGTGGGATGCAAACAATATCCAGGTTTGTCTGTGTTTGTAAGGCTAAAAAGGGTTGTCGTGACTTAAATCTGGAAAAGAAACGGAAAAGAACCGGTATTCATTTGAGGGGGAGTAGATTGTTAGGATTTTAAATTTTATAATTCTGTGTTTCTCTTTATTTCTTTTGTAGTTAAATTTTAAATTTTAGGTTGGTCTTAATTTTTAATTTAATCTTAAGTTTTCATTTAATAGGTTAGAAAATCACAAAAAGATTTTATCTTTCAAATTTATCAAAAAGCCAAAAAGATTTTAGTTTACTTCATTTCATTTTATTTTGATTTCGGAAAATGAAAGAAAATACCAAAAATATTCTATTTTGAAGTCTCATAGAAAATCTCAAAAAGATGCAATACAAATTGGGCCAAAATTTCTTTTTAATTTTGTTAAAAGTCCATGTAATTTAATTTTGTGTGTGTGTTGAGTCAAAACCGGCGGCCCATATACATGATTAAGCGCGGATCCTCTTGACCCGTACCCGACCCGCGCGGATTTATATAGGGGTGGTCAAATGGTCAATTTCTTCATCTTCAAGATATTTCCATCTTTCTTTCTTCTTTCTTCTCCTTCCCTCCCGTCGACACCACCGCCCCAAACCACCATTGTTACCACTTCAAGCTTTTGGAACATCATAATCTTTCGTTTTTCTTGCATTTTCCTTCTTCGGCACTACCAGGTAACATATTTCTTTCTTTATTTTCGTTTTTAACTTCGTATATTGCTTGTTTAATTTTCAAAACTTTTATAGTTTTTATTTTCGGTTTTTATACATTTAGGGTACTGAAATGTGTTATTTTTCTTTAGCTGTAGTTAGATAAAATGTTGAGTAACTTGTTTTAGACTAGGATCTGAAATTTCATGCATTTTTGTTAAACATTTAACTGTTCACGTTTATTTTTGCATGAACATTAACTGCACTCATGCAGTTTCGGGTGTCCGAATTCGGACCACCACCCGAATTCGGATGTCCGACTTAGACTAACTTCAAAAATTTTCAAAAGTACAAACCAAAATTCGGACCACTGTTGATCCGAATTCGGGTCACTGTTGATCCGAATTCGGACCATCAAAGCAGGGTCAAAATCTTCAAAACTTGAATATAGTCTAAGTCTATTCACCTCTGTTCATCCGAATTCGGATGATATCCGAATTCTGTTCCCATCCGAATTCTGGGTACCATCCGACTTCGGACCACTTTCATTCATTCCATTCACATTTCGGACCATCATCCGAACTCGGTTCCTGTTTTCAACTCATCCGAATTCGAACCCCCCAAACATCATTCATGCAACATCCGATTTCGGACTGATCCGAATTCGGTGACACTGTTCATCCGAATTCGGACCATCCGAAATCCACACTTAGGATTTTTTTTTATTTTTCATTTTTTCCATTTCTGCATTTTCATATAAATTAAAAATCACAAAAAAAAAATAGTTCCATCCAAGTGCACCATTGATTAGAGTTAGGATCAGTGTTTGAGTGAAACGGTCTTATCTAACATCGGTCTCTTAACGATTGACTTTGGACTTTATTAGTGGAATTTTATTCTACTAATAAAGACCCGATGATAAACAGATCAGACAATTTCTATTTCACACTCATCTAGACTTCACATCAATGCTTTATCATATCGAGTCTTATGATTCTAACTGTGTTGCACTTTGCAGGAAAATGGACCCCACAATCGTTCTTACCATTCCCCATCCGCCAATCCCGAATAATAACGCTCAGTTACCCGAAGAAGCCATCTTGCCGAGTGCCGAGTTTGTCGAGTTTATCCCCCATAACTGGCAATTCGACGTCTCTATCCTTCCAAAAGAATCCCAAACCCTAGCATTTGACATTCTCACCCGCCATCCCATATATTATGCCCTTTCCACAGCCATCGCCGTTCCCCAGATTTACCTACAACAATTCTGAACAGGCTACAATTCTTAACCGACCCCGAACCTCACTTCACCTCCACCATTGACTGCGTTCCAGTCAAAGTCACAACCACAGCCATTCGTCACATCCTTCGTTTTCCCATCCAAGACTACATTCCCTCCATTAACTCGTTCGATCCAAACCCATCCGTCTCAGAAGCCCTTTCTGAAATTCAAAACCTAGGGTATGACGGATCCCTTACCAAACCATCCGACTTTCGCACCAAGAACCTTCAGTCCCACTGGAGAATTCTCTTCGATGTACTCAACAAGTGCCTGACAGCCAAACATTCGGGTCATGACTCAGCATCGGCCCAGGTTTTAGCCATGTTCGCTGGCTTTGCCTACGACCGACACGTGGACTATGCGGCTTTCATCTTTGAAGAATTAAGAAGAGTCCACGTGGAAAGGAGCACGAAGAAAGGACGCAAGTATGTCCCCTATCAACGATTCCTTCAGCTCATCATACAATACGCCATGGATCAGGACGAAGACATTCATGAGCGTCCAGAAGCTGATGTCTATCCAACCGTCGCTATCCAGAAACTGACTTTGCCTAAAGGGGCACCAACGGTACAGGTAATGAAGATTCCATTATCAACTCTGACAAGGTCAAGGGGTACAGATCGGGTAAGGGACTATATGAGAGAAAACTATCCGGATGAGTCTCAGTCTGAATCGACTGAGACTAACCAGTCCGACGGTGAGCAACATGAGAGTGAGAACGAGGGAGAAAGGATGGAAGTACAACAATCACTGGGTTATGGTGAGAGGGAGGCTGAGAGTGTAAGGGAGGGAGCCGTAGGTGAGACGGCAGAGACGGCGGATTCTGAACGAACCGTCTCTGTTGTAAGGCCGAGGGATATGCAATCTGAGGGTGAACCAAGCCCTATCAGCCGGACACCACCTCATAAGACCGTTAGTCCAGCGGTCGCCACATCCCCAACCATCCACTTGGTTTCCCCTCAAAGGGAAACCACTTCATTACACGGGGATCTTCCACATACGCCATCGCCCTCTCATTCGGAGAGTGGCGGTGTTGAAAGAGGTCACACTCCTCCCCACGTGACCGAACTTCCTTCGCCCACGATTCCATCCCCACAAACAGACACTGTGCACGATGCTTTTGTGGCATCCCCAAGAGCTGCCTCCGTGGCAGCTCCCGAAACTTCCAGATCTGAGCATCCCGTAGTGGAGCCAGAGATGACGGAAGGAAGACCGGGAGTGGCTCAATCTACGCCGTCCACTTCCGGCCATCTCCCCATCAATTTGGAGATGTTAACGGCAGCCTTACGTGCTGCCGGCGTTATCACCCGGGCTGACCTTGACGCCCAAAGGGAGGCAGCCGAGGAACGACATACCGCCCTTCTTTCTCTTATAAAGGGTAAGGGTGTCGGCTCCGAAGCCGGCCCCTCACAAGGATCCCACTCAGTCCAACTACAAATGGCGGAGCTCTCTGACAAACTGGACGCACTCAATCGCCTAATCCTTCAGGTCCAGGAGCAGCTAAATTCCAGGATGGATCGCCTCGAGTCGGCAGTTATTGATCTCCAATGCCGCGCTCAGGCCGAAACCCTCAAAAGAAAACATGACGACCAGGACGACCCTGATCGTCATGAGGGGGAGAAGCGCAGAAAAGTACAATTTGAGGAGCCCATGCTGGGTACAGGGGGAGCAGAGACCGCCGAGGGGTCTGAATTTCAGGGGTCAGGGGAAAAGTCACAGGAAGCTCAGGAGTACATGCTAATTGAAGACGTGCCGATGGTCGAGGGTCCAGCTCCACTGGATCCAATGACAGCCATGGTAGAATTTGAGGAGCCACACGAGAAGGTTGAAATCATATTAGTTTCTGATTCAGATTCTGATACCGAGGACAACCAACCACTTTTAACTCCTAAGCCTGAACCTGACTCTCCAACCAAAAATTCCTCATCCTCTTCCGTCGATTTCCTGAATTCACCACCCAGAGCCCAACAGAAAGACATACTCTCATCCATCCAAGCTCCCCCATCACTAAAAGAATCCCACATTACAGTCAGCCCACCAAGATCCCCAAGCCCTCCACCAGTCCAACAAACCCAACGCTCAGGTCCCTCCCAAACAAAAAGGGTTGACTGCTTCGATGAAACTCCCGAGGGTCCTGGAGTGCACAGAAAAGACGGCCTATTCTGGGTAGACCACTACACGAAAGGAAAAGTTCACACACTGCCGCAGAGCGAAAAAGATCAAATGCGTCAAGAACGGCGGGGGACTATCATAAAGCTTCTTGAAGCTAAAAAGGACGAAATCGAAGAACCCCCCGTTCAAGGCCTGAAAGAATTCCTGCAGAACTTTCCCCCGGAGCAATTTCAGAATCCATATCTAGAAGAAAGATTCAAGATGGTATTCAGAAAGAAACCTGGAGCCTTCAGCAGACGTCTACTCATGGAACTTACAAATGTCTCCAAAGCTGAACAGGCCGAATACTACCAATTGATGCTCCGGGAACAAAGGTCTAAGGTGTCAAAGTCAAAGATTAAAAAACTCAAATCAATTACCATGTGCAAAAGAGCCAAAGTATTCTATCCCTCCTATCAAGTGGAAAGAGAAGATGGTACGGGAGATGACATATTTGAGTATGACCTTGACTACATAAGAGCGGATGACGTTGAGTTCCTTCACAACAGTCTGAAAAATCGAATCAGAAAACGTCTATCCCACATGACAGCTGTAGGTGCCTTAGTTCGAAGCATGAATCGCCGATCGATCATAATGTGCTTAAGAGATTTTCAGATGGCGATCGAGAGTGCTATGGTTAAGGTGGGCCTACGAGCACCAGAACAAGATAGTTTTCTTTTAGCCCACCACCCGGCCTACAGAGTTATACTTAAAGGAGATCCGGGTGTTATTTTTGTGAATCACAAGGGCTACAAAAGGTATATGCGCTTTGAGGATCTACCTTGCTATTCCGATGGTACACTTCGACTGGTTCGAGCTGCTCTCACAAAGAAAGTACAAGATTATGATGCTCAACCAGATCCTGAACAGAGATGCTCACCTACGGAGATACAAAATACACTCAGCGGCATAGACTACCTGAACGAGCGGCTACATACAAGACAAGTAACCAGACGTTTCGATGTCATACTTGGTCTTCGTGAATCAACAGATCATGCGCGAGTTCCAGGACCTCCTAAGTGATCGAAAAGGGGGAGATTGTTAGATTAATTATTTCGATCCTAGGAGTTATTTTGTAATATTTATTAACATTGTAATGTGTCTTGTATTTATTTCTATGTAATATCTTTCTTATGTAATAGTGTAGGGGCCATTGTTGCCAAGTCTTGTAAGTTAATTAAATGAGCCTATAAAGGCTCCTAGGGTTGCTTTTGGAATATACACGGTTGACCTACATTTGAATCTTCTCTTGGAGCCGCCACTGTTCTTCCATTTTCACCAACATTCATATTGTCTTCTTTCTTATTATAAACACATTTATTGAGCTTGTTTCTTCATGTTTTTGATGAGAAAAACGTCAAGGTGCTGAATATATACGGGATTTCATATTAACAGATAAATAAAACAATCATCCGTCATAATAAATTATATCAATCAGAGTACGCTAAATAAGTTTAAGTTACATGCTAAGTCATCAAGGTATCTACCCGACCCTCCAAAGCCAATACAAGAATAATAATGTCTCGGTCTACAAAAGTCAATTGTCTCATTATCGGAAGCCTTACCCTTACCTGCTCCACCTGAAATAAATCCCCACAACTGGGGTAAGCCGTCGCCCAGAGAGTAACAAGATTTAAAAGCATAACAGAACATATGTAAGTATGCATGAAATAGAAATGAATCATGAGTTCAATAATTTCCTACGCGCCCCTCATCCGAACTGACGCCGCACCACTCATCCGAGCTGGTGCTGGTTAAACCGTACAACCCCTCATCCGAGCTGGCGCCGGTTTAACCAAAACTTTGGGGCTAACCGACCCGGCCTACACACAGTAGCGTCGGCGCCCAAATCCACATCGTATAGTACAAGTATGCATACAGAGAATTCACACTTACACATAGGCATAGATTTCTAACAGAAAGGTAGGGTAAATATATCATGTGATCAACATAATCATGAAAATGATAATAACATGGTAGGGTGATACAAATGAAGCGAATATAACAAATATGCATAAACACATATAACTGATCATGCAGATAAATCTGTTACTCACAGTGATACCAATTGTCCTCGGAGCTCGTTTAAAGATAATACGGCCAACCAGGATATCAGAATCCACCACGCTAGACTAACGACCTGATAATAAAGGCATATTGCTTAACCGTCACTATTTTTATTTATCCAAAAATTATAATCCTTGATTAGCCTAAAATTCCAAGGTTCGGGGGGCTAAAACGATAACTATTTATTTATGTGGCAAAACCTTTAAAATTAATTAAACTTTAAGTTTTAGGTTATTTAGCCTATAATTATAGGTAATGATTATGGTAACACAAATAAATGGATCTTTTGAACCGTTTAAGTTTAATAATATTTATTGGTTAATAAGCAACTAAAATCGTTTTATCCAATGAATCCGAGTCATATCTCTATTAAGATTTTAAATGGTGCATTCATCCTATAATTTATAAAAACGATATCGTTGATAAACCCGAAATTACATATCGATAATAACTATCTCAAATTCAAAACAACTAAATTTATAAATCCGTATTACGACTTTATAAGACACTAAAACTAACAATCAATTAAATTTGAGACACCGAAACCATTTGTTAGATTTTAAACTATTAATCAAAAAACATAAAATTAACATGTGAAAATTAATGTATTTTGAAATTAAACTATTGACCGATCACCACTCATGTTAGTGGGTCAATATGGTCCTTAAATGGCCTTCAATTTGCTCTAGCATGAAACGGCCAAAGAATAAATAAACTGTGTGTTCATAGAGGTGAAAATTCCGGCAAACACATCCTTTTCCGACTAGTAGCAACTTTTGGATAGCGACTACCTCATTTTGAGCACAAATAAATTTAATAATCTATTTCCCAAAACAATTTAATAAATTCAATAACTATACATAAATTTAACTTAAGACTAAATGCTCAAACACACTCAAATATCATCATTGTCTATCTTTTTAGATTCAAACTTTCATGGAGTCATTTACAGTGAACCCTCATCAACCATCACAAATAAAAAGAACCCGACTTAAAAAAAAAAAAACCTTCCCTGAATGAAAATGAATAGAAGTATAAACCATTAACAATTAAACTACCAAACATTTGATTTCAATATTAAACCAAGATTTTCATGTTTTTAAATTAGAAATTAAAATACCTTTATAACTCAAAAATGACGAGGAAGAAGAACGGTCCCTTAGGATGGAAATGATAAATAAATAGGTGACCAATCACTACAACAAAATGAGCCTATTGCAACCTTGACAAAATGTTGCATTAGGCCTTCAAAAAGTTGCATTATGCCTAAAGCAACCTTTTAGTAAGAGTTGCATTATGTCCTCTTGCATTAGGTCTAAAGTAACCTTTATGGTAGAATATGCAACCTTTTTTAAAAGAGTTGCATGAATCATAGAAATGCAACCTTTTTAGAATGTAACCTTTTTCACACCCAAATGCAACCTTTTTCAAACTCAAATGCAACCATTTCACATGAAAATATAACTATTTTTAAACTCAAATGCAACCTTTTTATGCTTAAATGCAACCTTTTTACATTCAAATGCAAGTTTTTTTATTTTTAAATGCAACATTTATGAATTTAATTACAAAAAGTATAAATATTTTAATACACGAATACAATTAATTAAATATCACCAATTCAAAAATGTCGATTACAATAATTAAAAAGTATCAAAATCTTTCACCAATTACACAATAATCTCAAAACACAATATTCCATATAATAATTGTTAGTTATAATTACAAAAGGTATCTAAATCCTCCAAAAAAACACCGGTCTTCATAAATATATCGATGTCCCAAAACAAAGTTGCCTGTCACACACAAATAATAATAAGTAACTAACTCAAACCAAAATAATCAAATTGATGATATAATTATACTTGTCACGATGGTAACGACATCATACCTTGAACCAACATAGACGATAACTCATGCTGGAAACTCACAAACTTGAACAGGCAATTTTTCCATAAGCTTCTTAAATAAACACTGTAGCATATGTGTGTTTTGTCTCTGCTTATGTTCGAGAATGGTGCCAAGAAAGGCCCTTGGCCTTTGGCCTGGACTTTATATGCTTATAAAATGTTTGTATGATCATGTATGTGTATTTTTTCATTAAAAAGTATCAAACGTCCCTTAATTCTACAATTTTTGCTGCTGAAATATGTATTTAAACAGAAAGTTTAAGTCTGTGTGTGCGGTGTTGCGCGATGTGTGTTTGTTGGTGTCCCTGTCAATTTTGCTTATGTTTGTGACTGTAAAAGAGGGCCAAGAAAGCCAAAAGGCCTTCGACTTGGCTCTATTCCACCTTTGATGTTTATGGAACAAATAGATGTTAAATTCATACATAAACCACTTCAAAATGCTGCTGGAAATGGACTAAAATAAATAGAAAGAAATGAGTTTGGAAATGTGTTTTATGCTTCTGTTTTGTCAAAATAGCTGGCCATGAAGGCCAATTGGCCTTTGGCCTTGGTGTCATTTCATCTTTGATGATTATTAACCATTTGGTATGCAATAAAACGCCCTTAATCCACCTGTTTTGGCTGCTGAAAATGATTGAAACACAGAAAAGATTGTTGCTGGAAAATGGGTAAAAAAACAGAATGTGATTATGCAGCGTTTGTGTGATTGTGTGCGTTGTTAATTGATTAAAACAGAAGAATCTCAACAATGTAACATCCTCTTTCCAGCCCAAAAACATAGTATAATTTGATTAATATTGGTGTGTTAATGCATGTGTAGACTCCGAAAGTTAGCATATGACTAAGTGACAGCCTGAACAATAAAAGACAGCAGCAACAGTTTTATAATCAAACACAAACAGAAGGTATTTGTGTGTGTTTAATCATGAATTTGATGCATCAGTTTTATAATTAAACAAAAACATAAGTGATGCAACAGATGCAACACAATTAACAGCAGCAACACCAACCAAAAACCCAAAAATCTCACAGCATTGCATTAACCGATGCTTTTTATACTACTTTGCAGTTGCAATACACTAGCATAAATGACCTATGAAACCAAAATCTACACTTGATTTATATTTCAATCATTAAAGCAGGAATGGAAAATGATTTTCATAAGTCTCAAAGCATGACATTTACATGCAAACACACACCGCACACACATCATACATAATACTAATGTTTTTAATTCTTTCACACAACATCAATCTTTCTGTTTTTCATTTATTTTCAGCAGCCAAAACAGAGGTATAAATGACAATTTTTACAAACAAATGATCACATAAACATCAAAGATGATATAATATTAAGGCCAAAGGCCATTTGGCATTCTTGGCCTCATTTACGGACATAAACATTACTCTTAATTCTTTGTAAAACTTCATATTTTAGCAGCAATTTAACAAGGATATCGATATATATAGGGAGAAAAAGATATACCTTCGAGGGTTTGAGTATCTGGACCGGAGAAGAAGGGTTCCGCCACTGCTATTGCTAGGGTTTGAGACGCTAGACCAGATGATGAGGAGGAAACAGAGAACCAACAAGAGTCCCCATTGGATAAGAGAACCAACAAGATTCGTCGCTGGATGAGGGAAAGGGAGGTCGCCGCTTGAGGAAAGACAGAGAGAGGGTTGACGGCGAGTTAAGGGGCGGTCGCCGCCGAGGGAGGGAAGGTCGCCGCCGAGGGAAGGGAGGTCGCCGCCGAGGGTTTGGGAGCAACGACTGAAGAGAAAACCTAGGGTTTATAGAGGGAAGCAACAACAATGTTTATTTGCAAATGAGAAGTGTTAACAGGGTTTGGGCAAATATGATATCAACATTAAACAATAACCAAATCTAGTTGATACATTTAACAAGAACCAGATCAGAAATGAACATATTTCATCAAATATTTTAGTTTTATATTGACAATGTAAAATAGTTATATATTATATTTTAAAGAAAAAATAAAAAAATTACAATCACATTTTAGATGTAACTTTTTGAAAAAAAAAGTTGCATTTATTTTAGACATATGCAACTCTTTAAAATAAAGGTTACTTTTAACCTATAACAAATGCAACCTTTCTTATAAATGTTGCCATTTTCAATCAAATATGTAACCTTTTTAAGTTAAATGTTGCATTAGATCTTCTAATGCAACCTTTATATTTTTTAACTTGCTTTAGAATCAAATGCAACTAATTATATAAAAGTTGCTTTCAAATGGTTGCAATAGGCTCATTTTGTAGTAGTGATGGTT
>JAANYP010004852.1:0-13639 GCA_020465985.1 Centrapalus pauciflorus | reverse complement strand
ATTCAATTTGCATTCTATTTCATGAGTAATAAAACTTAGGTTAAAATTAATCATGTAATTTCATGAACCTAGGTTACATGCTGATATTAAATTTAAATCAATTGCATTCCATTCCATGAGTAATAAAACTTAGGATAAAATTAATCAAGAAATTTCATGAACCTAGGTTACATGCAGCTATTCAATTCAATTCAATTGCATTCCATTTCATGATTAATAAAACTTAGGTTAAAGTTAATCATTTAATTTCATTAACCTAGATTACACACAGATATTCAATTACTCAATTCAATTGCATTCCTTTCCATGAGTAATAAAACTTAGGTTAAAATTAATCATGTAATTTCATGAACCTAGGTTACATGAAGATATTCAATTCAATTCAATTGAATTGCATTCCGTTTCATGAGTTATAAAACTTAGGTTAAAATTAATCATGTAACTTCGTGAACCTAGGTTACATGCATATATTCAATTCAATTCAATTGCATTCCATTGGATGAGTAATAAAACTTAGGTTAAAATTAATCATGTAATTTCATGAACCTAGATTACATGCATATATTCAATTACAGAATTTAATTGCATTCCATTTCATTAGTAATAAAACTTAGGTTAAAATTAATCATGTAATTTCACGAACCTAGGTTACATGCAGATTTTCAATACAATTCAATTGCATTCCATTTCTAGAGTAATAAAACCTAAGTTGAGATTAATCATGTAATTTCATGAACCTAGGTTACATGCAGATATTCAATTCAATTCAATTGCATTCCATTGGATGAGTAATAAAACTTAGGTTAAAATTAATCATGTAATTTCATGAACCTAGATTACATGCATATATTCAATTACAGAATTTAATTGCATTCCATTTCATTAGTAATAAAACTTAGGTTAAAATTAATCATGTAATTTCACGAACCTAGGTTACATGCAGATTTTCAATACAATTCAATTGCATTCCATTTCTAGAGTAATAAAACCTAAGTTGAGATTAATCATGTAATTTCATGAACCTAGGTTACATGCAGATATTCAATTCAATTCAATTGCATTCCATTCCATGAGTAATAAAACTTAGGTTAAAATTAATCATGTAATTTCATGAACCTAGGTCACATGCAGATATTCAATTCAATTTAATTGTATTACATTCCATTCCATTCCATGAGTAATAAAACTTAGGTTAAAATTAATCATGTAATTTCATGAACCTAGTTTACATGAGATATTCAATTACTCAATTCAATTGCATTCAATTTCATGAGTAATTAAACTTAGGTTAAAATTAATCATTTTATTTCATGAACCTAGGTTACATGCAGATATTCAATTCAATTCAATTGCATTTCATTTTATGAGTAATAAAACATAGGTTAAAATTAATCATGTAATTTCATGAACCTAGGTCACATGCAGATATTCAATTCAATTCAATTGTATTCCATTCCATGTGTAATAAAACATAGGTTAAAATTAATCATGTAATTTCATGAACCTAGATTACATGCAGATATTTAATTACTCAATTCAATTGCATATCATTTCATGAGTAATAAAACGTAGGTTAAAATTAATCATGTAATTTCACGAACCTAGGTTACATGCAGATATTCAATTCAATTCAATTGCATTCCTTTTCATTAGTAATAAAACTTTTGTTTAAAATTAATCATGTAATTTCATGAAGCTAGGTTACATGCAGATATTCAATTCAATTCATTTGCATTCCATTCCATGAGTAATAAAACTTAGGTTTTAACCATGTAATTTCATGAACCTAGGTTACATGCAGATATTCAATTCAATTCAATTGCATTCCATTCCATGAGTAATAAAATAAAACTTAGGTTAAAATTAATCATGCAATTTCATGAACCTAGGTTACATGCAGATATTCAATTCAATTCAATTGCATTCCATTTCATGATTAATAAAACTTAGGTTAAAGTTAATCATTTAATTTCATTAACCTAGATTACACGCAGATATTCAATTACTCAATTCAATTGCATTCCTTTCCATGAGTAATAAAACTTAGGTTAAAATTAATTATGTATTTTCATGAACCTAGGTTACATGAAGATATTCAATTCAATTCAATTGCATTCCGTTTCATGAGTTATAAAACTTAGGTTAAAATTAATCATGTAATTTCATGAACCTAGGTTACATGCAGATATTCAATTCAATTCAATTGCATTCCATTCGATGAGTAATAAAACTTAGGTTAAAAATAATCATGTAATTTCATGAACCTAGATTACATGCATATATTCAATTACTGAATTTAATTGCATTCCATTTCATTAGTAATAAAACTTAGGTTAAAATTAATCATGTAATTTCACGAACCTAGGTTACATGCAGATTTTCAATACAATTCAATTGCATTCCATTTCTATAGTAATAAAACCTAAGTTGAGATTAATCATGTAATTTCATGAACCTAGGTTACATGCAGATATTCAATTCAATTCAATTGCATTCCATTGGATGAGTAATAAAACTTAGGTTAAAATTAATCATGTAATTTCATGAACCTAGATTACATGCATATATTCAATTACAGAATTTAATTGCATTCCATTTCATTAGTAATAAAACTTAGGTTAAAATTAATCATGTAATTTCACGAACCTAGGTTACATGCAGATTTTCAATACAATTCAATTGCATTCCATTTCTAGAGTAATAAAACCTAAGTTGAGATTAATCATGTAATTTCATGAACCTAGGTTACATGCAGATATTCAATTCAATTCATTTGCATTCCATTCCATGAGTAATAAAACTTAGGTTAAAGTTAATCATGTAATTTCATGAACCTAGGTCACATGCAGATATTCAATTCAATTTAATTGTATTCCATTCCATTCCATTCCTTGAGTAATAAAACTTAGGTTAAAATTAATCATGTAATTTCATGAACCTAGTTTACATGAGATATTCAATTACTCAATTCAATTGCATTCAATTTCATGAGTAATTAAACTTAGGTTAAAATTAATAATTTTATTTCATGAACCTAGGTTACATGCAGATATTCAATTCAATTCAATTGCATTTCATTTTATGAGTAATAAAACATAGGTTAAAATTAATCATGTAATTTCATGAACCTAGGTCACATGCAGATATTCAATTCAATTCAATTGTATTCCATTCCATGTGTAATAAAACATATGTTAAAATTAATCATGTAATTTCATGAACCTAGATTACACGCAGAGATTTAATTACTCAATTCAATTGCATACCATTTCATGAGTAATAAAACGTAGGTTAAAATTAATCATGTAATTTCACGAACCTAGGTTACATGCAGATATTCAATTCAATTCAATTGCATTCCTTTTCATTAGTAACAAAACTTAGGTTGAAATTAATCATGTAATTTCATGAACCTAGGTTACATGCAGATATTCAATTCAATTCAATTGCATTCCATTTCATGAGTAATAAAACTTAGGTTAAAATTAATCATGTAATTTCATGAACATAGGTTACATGCAGATATTCAATTCAATTCAATTGCATTCCTTTCCATGAGTAATAAAACTTAGGATAAATATAATCATGTATTTTCATGAACCTAGGTTACATGTAGATATTTAATTAAATTCAATTGTATTCAATTTCATGAGTAATAAAACTTAGGATAAAATTAATCATGTAATTTCATGAACCTAGGTTACATGCAGATATTCAATTACTCAATTCAATTGCATTCCATTTCATGAGTAATAAAACTTAGGTTAAAATTAATCATGTAATTTCATGAACCTAGGTTACATGCAGATATTAAATTCAAATCAATTGCATTCCATTCCATGAGTAATAAAACTTAGGTTAAAATTAACCATGTAATTTCATGAACCTAGGTTACATGCAGATATTCAATTCAGTTCAATTGCATTCCATTTCATGATTAATAAAACTTAGGTTAAAATTAATCATTTAGATTCATGAACCTAGATGTCACACCCCGTTACCCCGGTTGGCAACGAAACGCGACGTCGCGGAAGCATAACCATAATCATAGCGAACGACCACTATATGGACGTTTTTAAAATACATCGTTAAAGCATTAAAGCATAGCAATGTTTTACATAGTCTGATACGAGAAATGAAGTTCGCACAAATACAGAGATTTAATTACATAATTAAAATATCCAAAACAATGCAGCTAAATCTCCGTAAATTTTGAACATGCATGCGACTCCATGGATGCGGAAGCTTGAAAATAAAATACGTCTGAAGGCTTACTTGCCTTAATTTCCTGAAAATACACGCTAAAATACGTCAACAAAAATTGTTGGTGAGCTCATAGGTTTACACGTAAATCTGACACGTATGGACAACAATAATAGAGATTGAATTTATAAAATCATAAATTCCTTGTTATGTATTACATATAACCCATCATGCAACCGAAGCTTAATTAAAATGAGTTTGCCCTGTGCAGTATTCCCATACGTAATACCGTTTGGTGAATATATATGCACCCGCTGTTAGCCAATCCGACTAACCCGAGTGGGGGACATGACTCCCAATAGATCTATCCACAATATATTCGCGCTTACAAATAAATGTAATTAACGGTTCATGATATCAGAGCTAATGGAACCACATGTGTAATACATAATAGAAATTAAAATATTTCCGTGTCCATATAAAAACGAAGCATGTATATCATCCCCAAAACATAACAGTGTGAAAATAGGGGCTATGAGAACTCACCGAGCGTGTGATGGTAAAACTAGCGTAAAGTGCTTTTTAGCGGAAAGTGACGGATGATGCACCGAGCGAGATTAAACGGGTCCTAAATGATAATAAGGACTTAATATCTCTAATATATGGTGATATATATATATTTATAGATTTTTATGTCTTAAATCACCCAACATTATAAGTTTATAAATAAAAACCGCTTAAAACGTCAAGTTTATATATATATATATATATAATTTTCCAGCTTTTTCGGAGGTTTTTCGGCCTACTTTGAGGCTGTTTTTGACCAAGCTCCATAATGTTTTAGACTTTGGTTTTCTAGGACATAAAACTACTATATACAAAGGATTTTTAGAATCAAGAATGACCATTTTTCGAGATGTTTAGATTGGTGAAAAAGCTCGTTAAAAACCCTATGTTGGCCATTTTTGAGCTGTCAAACTTTCGGTTTCCCAAACAATTTCTGGAGGTCTTAAACTTCAAAATAAATTATGAAAAATTACAGATCTATAGTTAAGACATAGATCTAACTTTTGAGACAAGAATCAACTCATTTCGTTGAGTTATGAATTAGTTATGATTTTTCAAAGTCGATATAAATTTTCTGCCGAAAGTCCGTAGTTTGTAAACTTGAAACAACTTGTGATATTTGTTGTTTATTCAAAGACTACTTGTATAAAAGTTGTAGAAGTTATATAAAACATATATAACACATGTTTTCATAATATTAACATGTTTATAATGTGTTCATATTTTCATATGCACATTTAAAGAAACAACTTAAAAATAAAAACTAGAAACTTATAAACTTGAGTTTTTATGAAACTTGTTGTTGTTGGTGATTATATATATTATGCAAGACTTATATAAACATAAATGTATGATGAAATAAGTTAGTATTTACTTACTTTGAAGTATTTAGAATATGATTTTGAGTAGAAGTTGAAATCCTTGCAAGATATGCACCAAAACACTTGATTTTCTTGAAGAACACTTGAAGAACACTTGAATGCACAAGTTTGTGATGTGTGAGTGTATAAATCCGGTTTTGAGAGAAGAAAAGGAGAGGTTTTTGTTGTTTGAAGTGTGGAAAAGAAATGAGAAATGAGGTCTTATTTATAGGCAAAGTGTTTGGTCTTTCAAATGATGAAAGGCATGGATGAAAAGGTAGAGTGCACTTTTAAACAAAATTATTGTGTTTAAAGTAATATTAAAAAAATAAAACTCAACTTCTAATACACACATGGCCTATAGGCCAGCCATACATGTATTATACATGTATTTATATTTTTTTTTTGTATAAATGTATTTAGAAATGTATTCTTGTATTTTCCTTTTCTTGTAATTTCATAAATACTTATGGATGCATTGTTTTAATGAATTGTTTTAGTCTTGCATAATTAATGTTAAGTAATTGTATTAGTGTTTGATTAGTGTTACTAATCACAATTTAATTATATACTTAGTTGAATTAATCCCTCATATCGTAAATCCATCGGATTAATTAATTTCCCGATTCATCGCACCGATGAATTTGATTCTAATTGAGTTGAATTTCTTCATGAACCTTGTTAATCACTTTGGTTAATTTCTAATGACCACTGATTAGGTTATAATTGGCCATTAAATACTAATTGAGTCGTAGTCGCTAACCTGGTTCAATGCCGGATGTTACACTAGATTACACGCAGATATTCAATTACTCAATTCAATTGCATTCCTTTCAATGAGTAATATAACATAGGTTAAAATTAATCATGTAATTTCAAGAACCTAGGTTACATGAAGATGTTCAATTCAATTCAATTGCATTCCGTTTCATGAGTAATAAAACTTAGGTTCAAATTTATCATGTAATTTCATGAACCTAGGTTACATGCAGATATTCAATTCAATTTAATTGCATTCCATTCCATGAGTAATAAAACTTAGGTAAAAATTAATCATGTAAGTTCATGAACCTAGATTACATGCATATATTCAGTTACTGAATTAATTGCATTCTATTTCATTAGTAATAAAACTTAGGTTAAAATTAATCATGTAATTTCACGAACCTAGGTTACATGCAGATTTTCAATTCAATTCAATTGCATTTCATTTCTAGAGTAATAAAACTTAAGTTGAAATTAATCATGTAATTTCATGAACCTAGGTTACATGCAGATATTCAATTCAATTCAATTGCATTCCATTTCATGAGTAATAAAACTTAGGTTAAAATTAATCATGTAATTTCATTAACCCAGGTTACATGAAGATATTCAATTCAACTCAATTTCATTCCGTTTCATGAGTTATAAAACTTAGGTTAAAATTAATCATGTAATTTCAGGAACCTAGGTTACATGTAGATATTCAATTCAATTCAATTGCATTTCATTCCATGAGTAATAAAACTTAGGTTAAAATTAATCATGTAATTTCATGAACCTAGATTACATGCAGATATTCAATTACTGAGATCAATTGCGTTCCATTTCATGAGTAATAAAACTTAGGTTAAAATTAATCATGTAATTTCACGAACCTAGGTTACATGCAGATTTTCATTTCAATTCAATTGCATTCCATTTCTAGAGTAATAAAACTTAAGTTGAGATTAATCATGTAATTTCATGAACCTAGGTTACATGCAGATATTCAATTCAATTCAATTGCATTCCATTCCATGAGTAATAAAACTTAGGTTAAAATTAATCATGTAATTTCTTGAAACTCGGTTACATGCAGATATTCAATTCAATTTAATTGCATTCCATTCCATTCCATGAGTAATAAAACTTAGGTTAAAATTAATCATGTAATTTCATGAACCTAGTTTGCATGCAAATATTCAATTACTAAATTCAATTGCATTCCATTTCATGAGTAATATGTAACATCCAGCACTAAACCAGGTTAGCAACAATGACCTAATCCATATTTAATAGCCAATTATAAGCTAATCAGTGGTCATTAGAAATTAATCAAGTGATTAACAAGGTTTATTAGAAAATTCAACTCAATTAGAATCAAATTCATCGGTGCGATGAATCGGGAAATCAATTAATCCGATCGATTTACGATATGAGGGATTAATTCAACTAAGTACATAATTAAATTATGATTAGTGACACTAATCATACACTAATACAATTACTTAACATTAATTATGCAAGACTAAAACAATTCATTAAAACAATGCATCCATAAGTATTTATAAAATTACAAGAAAAGGAAAATACAAGAATACATTTCTAAATACATTTATACAAAAAAAAAATATAAATACATGTATAAATTCATGTATGGCCGGCCCTTAGGCCATGTGATGTATTAGAGTTTGACTTTTATTTAAATAATATTACTTTAAACACCATCATTTTGTTTAAAAGTGCACACAACTTTTGTCTCCCATGCTTTTCATCATTTGAAAGACCAAATTTTCTCTATAAATAGAGAAGCCTTTCATTCATTTTAAACACACCAAAATCTTCTTTTCTCTCCTCATAAAACCGGCCACATACACACTCTCATCACAAACTTCTTCATTCAAGTGCTCTTCAAGTGTTCTTGGTGTTCTTCAAGTATTTTTAGTGCAAACCTTGCAAAGATTTCAACTTCTACCCAAAATCATATTCCAAATACTTCAAAGTAAGTAAATACTAGCTTATTTCATCATACATTTATGTTTATATAAGTCTTGCATAATATATATGTTAGTGTATGGTGTGTAAAGATGACATTACTACTGCATCATGGCTGATTTCATAAAACACTTGAGGGTCACACCGATGAGCACAACTGAGCAGATGCAATTAAACTATTGAATAAATAATATTGGATATTGTTTATGACACGAAATGATCATTGAGATTTAATTAATGAATGATTAATTATATCTCAAAGTACGGGGACTAAAAGTGCAATATTAGATATTGTATTGATTGTCATTGGATAATAATTAAATAATTATCTGGTCTTTTATTTATTATTTGATATTAAATAAAAGATTGATTTATTTGAATTAGTATTATTATCTATTATTGGATAATTGGATGGATAAGTATAAACAAATAAATAAGAGATAATTATAAATAATTATCTAGTCATTTATATATTATTAGATAATGTATAAAAGATTAATATTATTTAAAGGGTATATAATTATAGAGATAATTATATAAGGTTTAAATAATAAAGATAATTATTAAGATATATATTATATTATTATATTAGAGTTTGATTAAAACTAAAACTCTTAATTAATAATAATAATAATATATAACATATATATCCATACGGCCCATGTGTATAGAAATATATATATACATAATTATTAACCTAATGGTGGTGTGGCTTTTGATGATGAGCCGCCACACACACACACTTGAAGGTGTTTGTGTGTGTGTGGTGTGCTTAGCCGTACGAACCAAACACGCGATTAAGTGTTTGGTTTTCCCGTTCTTCGTGTGTTTGATTGCATATCTGGCGCCGCTCGATCGTGTCATCACCGGTGGATACCGAAAGCGTCTCATTCGTGTATTCTTGTCATAGAATACAAATGTACGAATTTATTGCTTTCTCGTTTACTTATCTTATGTTTTACTTGATGATCCGTGTACGGAATTCGTAATTTAAAAGCTTCCGTTGTGCGTTAATTATATTAATATTTATGTTTTTATGAAAAACCATACGAATTCCCAACAGTGGTATCAGAGCCATCTCAAGTAACATAATGATAATATTATTCGAGTATTTATGTCCAACGATCTTAAAGTTTCGATTTTTAATAATTAAAATTGTTTAAACGGTCGAAATCAATAATTAAAATGTTTAAGGTTTTGATTTGGCTTGGAGAAAATCGACCAAAGGTTTTGGAAACCTTATGGTGATTCTCGGCCAACCTTGGAGTTTTTCGGAACTCGATATTTTGAAACCTTAGTTCGTTTTATTTAATTGATGTTTGATTGTTTAAAAGTGTTTAATTGATTAAAGTCGAAAATTAAACGTTCCGGTTCGCGAAATCAAACCTAGAGATTTCGGTCATGGGTTGAGACCCATGACCTCTCGGTTGTGATGTGGTAACCGAGGTGATGGATTATTTGTTTCCGTCATGTCGTTTAATTCACGGTTAAACTCGAACGATTAAATTAAATGCGTTAAAATCAAATTAATAAATCAAAAGTGTTTTGTTATTAATATTTAAACATTTGTGACTAAATGTGCTTTCGGTTTTATAAAAATTAAAGTGGAGACTTTATTAGTTTTTTTTATAAAATTCACAAATCGTTTTAAATATTATTCGATTCGATAATTAAACGATTATTTGGAAAATGGAAATCGAAATAATCAAAGTGAGTTGATTAAAGGCTTCGATTAATTTCAGCCGTTAAAGGGTTTAATACCCTACTTGTTTTTCGGTTCATATGGGTTATTGAACCCGAGTATGAGTCGGTTAACTAAGTTGGTTCGTTTCCGTTTTCCGGTAATTCGTCGTTTAAATTAAATCGGTTTCAATTAAAAATTAAGTTTTAATGTTGAAATTAAAATTAATGGTAATTTTAATTTATAAACTAGATTTAGTTTATGCATTTAATATTTAGTTCCATAAAATGCATTATTAAATTAAAGAGAGTTTAATTTAAGGATTCTATTTTCAAATTAATGAAATCGTGACTTTGAGTTTCATGCTCGGTCATGGTTTAATGTTTTGAGATTTGATCTCGACATTACCGTTTTTGGTAGAAATCGTTTAAAACCATAAAGAAAAGTTTTTGGTATTATTTAAAGATGGTCAATTTTCTTTAAATATTTTAAAAGAAGTATTTTATTGGTAAAATTGTTTATCTAGAAAATTGACGTTTTAAATAAAGTTTAGTTATTTATTTTGAAAAGTGTTTCAATTAAATAATAGTTAATTGATAATTATTTAAAGGAAGTTTAAATTATTTATCAATATTATTTGAAAATAAAACTATATTTATTAAATGTTGTTTAATAAAAAGTTTCTTAAAATAGTAAGTTTAAATTTCAAAGGTGTTTGAATTGTTAATTGTATATTTTAAGAAAAGTATAGTTATGAATCCAAAGATAATGCAAAGATGGAATTAAATTGAAATTTTTCGGGAAAAAGTTTCTAATTATGGAAAGTGTTCCTAAATTTCGAGTTTACGAACCGTGTTTAATTTAAGAACGATATTGGACATATTTACTTCAATTTATGGTGGATTAATTGGTTTTGGAATTATTTTCATGTCAAGATGAAAATGAATTCTAGATTATTTAAGAGCTTTACTGTTTTAGTTATGTTTGTGACATAGCCGAGCTTTGAGACCCCATTTTGCTTAGATGGTTGTTTATTTAATCGTGATGTTTGCTATTTTCATTATTGGTTATATTTTTTGGGAAGGCCTGCGTGCCATTGGAATCCCGGGTTTTATGATATAATCTGTAATAGGTTAGAAAATAGGCAAATGTATTTAGATTAAATCATGTAAAAAATCTTGGAGAAGATGTCCATCAAGAAGGAGGTCATTCATCAAGGACGCTCGGTGACATTATCGGACGCTGAGGCTAGTGGGAGCTGAAAGAGTTCAACCTTCTTGCCTTGTGTGTTGATTTTGTCCCTTAGGTTTTGACCTAATTGGTTTGTCCGTATGGCTCTCGGAAACCAATTTAGTTTCGGCAAGGCTATGTCACCATGTGATTGTATGTTTTATTTTTTTATGCTTTATTTATATCTGCGTGGTTGTGGTGACAAAGTAGATAAATAAAAGAAAGCAAAACTACAATCATTTTTGATGAAAAATTAAAGTATTTAAAAGGAAGTTTAAATTGGAAACTTTAATTATTTTGTCAGGTGTTAGATATGACATTTTTATGAAATTAGTTTTTCAAATAAAATGAGATTTATTTTAAAATGTCATATGATCAAAGAGTTGAAATTCTTAAAAACTGGTACATTAACTGGATTGTTTACCAGAATAGGTGGTGTGTAGGACAGTCTTGCTCGGGCTGTGGAATTTCCGAAAGGTTTAGAACCGAAAGGATACTGCACGCAGACTAACCTGACTGGCCACTAGTTCTTGGTAAGAGACTGGTTATAAACCCAAATTAAAAATCTGACACAACACACCGTCCATATAGTGGCACTCACGGTGACCGGTCGTCGTAAGTAGGTTTAGCCTTCGTCGGGTGCTTACGCCGCAAACTCGGAGAGCTGTGAGGTAAGCACTGCGGATCCTAAGTGAGACTTGGGCCAGTGACTTGCAGTTGTTATATGGTGTGTGTCAGTGGTGGTTCCTCAGTAAGACTGTTGCCCAAGGTGTGGATGAGATTAAACATGATCAATTTAAGAAATTGAAAATCTCATAAGATCTAAGAGTTGCAAAGGGGTTGTAATTGGTAATATGTTGCCTGCCTGAGTAGCTTATTCATGTAGGTTCAGCCTCCGTTGGGTGCATGAATAAGTAAAATGGTTCTTAGAATTAATAAATCATTTTCTAAATTTTGGGTTATTGATTTATTAATGGTTAATCAAATACTGATTTTTGAAAAATTGTTTAAGATGGTTGAAAAAGACAGAGGTAGAAGCGGTTTAATAATAACAATGACAATAACAGTAATAACAACAATGATAACGGCAAATATCCTTTTCCCACATGAAAATCCTCCCCAAAAGCACATGTTGCTACTTTGAGGTCCATTCGGGATATGAAGAACTCAAAAGAGGCAACTTCCTGAACTGGGAGTAAAATTTGACAAATGTTCTGAGTACAGGGTGAAAGTCGTATATTCTGGAAAGGGCACCAGAACCTGCTCCTGCAGAGATTGCTATAGTTGAGGAGAGAAATCTCCACAAGAAGCACTCTAAGGATTCGGTCAATGTGGCCTGTCTAATGCTAGTGACCATGACATCTGAGCTGCGGACTAGCCTTATGGACGTCTCAGCTTGACAGATGTATCGCCAGCCAAAGGATATGTTCCAGACTCAGGCTCGGACTGAGAAAGATATATGACAAGGGCCCTGAGCTCCTGCAGAATGGCAGAAGGAACAACTGTTAGATCCCATGCGCTGAAGATGAAAGGTTATCTGGATCATCTTAGCGGACTTGGGTTACCCGTGACACAGGACATGACCACGAATCTAATTCTCAATTCCTTATTGAAGGAATTTTAGCAATTTGTAATTTGTTACAATATGCACGGAGAAGATGATCAGTGGGCTGCATCGGATGCTATAGACTGCTGAGGGAGTGATTAAGGAGAGAAGATAGGGAAAGAGACGAAAAGGAAAATAAGTTTCCAAGCCGGAGGTTAAAGCTAACAAGTAGCTAAAACTTAGAACTAGAGAAGTCAAATCCAAGGATGACAAGTTCTTTGAGTGCTAGGAAACTGGGCACTGGGAAAGGAATTGTCCAAAGTACTTGGAAACGGTCAAGGTTGACCGCATTGAGACTTCGTGTATCTGAATCAGTCACTTCTATTGTTCTTGGATATGTGATACCCAATTGAACAAAGTTTCATGCATAATGTCTGCAATGACTAAAATGAAGTGAAAAGAGATGACAGATTCAGTGGGAGCATAGAGACATCTTAGAGAATACTCTGCTGGACACTACTTTCATGTCATCATTAGTTTATCATGGTGTAGTATACAATTGATTGAATTTCTTGCAAGTATTTTTGAGATAAATAAAGAATTTTTGGAGTTAAAAATTTGTTGCTTGAAATTCCTGTTGTTTAAGATTACTAAACCATGATTATAGACTATTGATTCAAGTGGAACTTGAATAGTAACTTGTCAATGGAGATTGGACAAGCTAGTAGTCATATTCAGATAAAAAGGGTTACCATGTTGTTGTGTAAATTGTTCAAGTGTTCAAATGCAATTTCATTGAACTTGTTAATTCTT
>JAANYP010004851.1:0-84468 GCA_020465985.1 Centrapalus pauciflorus | reverse complement strand
GGGGATGACATAATATTTGGTTCTCTATAATGAGCAGCTATGCTAAGACTTTTCTCATTACTCATGAAATCTAAGTATGCAAATCGAGTTATGATGGGAGAACTAACTTTTTTTTAGGATTACAGGTTAAACACAAACCTCAACTGGAATTTTTATAAATCAAAGAAAGTACACTTTAGACTATAGCAAAAGTTCCAATTTGATCAAAGTTCTCCTATTAAAACCCCAATGGCCACCAAAGAAAAATTGGATGCTGTGCCAGTGGCACAAGCTGTTTCCGTAATCGCTTACAGAGGCCTGATTCGGGAGCCTGCTCTACTTAACTGCTAGTAAACCTGATATTCTGTTTGCCACCTGTCTTGTGCTAGGGTTTCAAGCTGACCAAATGGAATCTTCATCTAGTTGCTGTTAAAAGAATCTTCCAGATACCTGGAAGGGTACACCCGGTTTAGGTCTTTGTACCCAAAGACAAAGCCTTGAACTAACAGGGCCTATTCATGATTCGATTTTTTTTTTGCAGGCTGCAGGTTATCATAGGAAACGCACAACCGGCTGGATGTCAACTCCTTGGTGGCAAAGTTGATCAGTTGGCGTAGCAAGAAGCGAACTCAGTGTCCACTTCTACTGCTGAAGCTGAGTACATTGCTGCTGGAAGCTGCTGTGGGCAGATTCTGTGATTTGCGCATCAGCTTGAATAAATTTGAACAAGATAAATGTCAGTAACCTACACGCTTCCTTTATGAAACAGTGTAGTATCCCACTTTAACCTTCGGAATACCCAATTGGCTCATAAGGAACTCAGATAAGATGTCATAACCAGGTTCTAGGGGCTTGTTTGAGACCATAGAGAGCTTTGGTCCAACTTATACGACAAAACCCTGATTTGTTCATTTCAAAACCTGGAGGCTGCTTGACATAAACTTCTCTTTGGGCAGCTTCCCATTCAAAAATGCAACTCTTCCATCCATTTGAAAACACCTTAATGCTCTATGAAGCCAGCGGTGGGAGGCTAGATACAAACGAATTGCTTCTAGCCTGGCCACAGGAGCAAATGTTTCATCATAGTCAATTCCTTCCTTCTGTCTGTAGCCCTGAGCAACCAGTCTTGCCTTATTTCTAATGACATGACCTTGCTCATCCATCTTGTTCCTGAAAACCCATTTTGTGCCAATTATAGTTTTACCTTTAGGAGCAGGGACCAGCTTCCATACATTGTTTCTCTCAAACTGATTGAGCTCTTCTTGCATGGCAGTGATCCAATTGGCATCTTTTAATGCTTCATCAATCTTCTTTGGCTCCATCAGTGAAACAAAACTAGAGAACATACAAAAGTTCCCTAAGCTGTCCCACCGTGTTTGTATCCCTTTGTTGATGTCACCAATTATTTGATCATTGGGGTGACACTTGATCCACTTAGGATCATTTTTCAATGATGATTCCACCTGAGTTGTTAACATCTTCAGCGGGTCCTGGTTGACCAGAATCTCGAAGATTTTCAGAAATTGTTTTCTTGAGCCTGTTCACTTGTGAACATGTTGACCACCTGTTGAAACATATCAGCAAGAGGAACTGGGAAAATCAGCATTGATAGGTTCTGGACAATGCGTTGTAATTAAGTCCAGTACATTTATTCACACAGGGTGTATGACATAATCAATCATCAGTCCATCATGATTAACAGGTTTCCCACACTGGTGTAGCTTGAAGCTTTTGAAGTCCTCTTCATTGTTGAAATGCATTCAGATCATCAAAGTTTAACAGTTCTCTGAAAGCTGAATCAGCGAACAGCTTTGGTTGGAGGCATTCTTGGACTCTTCAAGGTGACATTGATAGATTCATCTATCACCTTTCTTTTGTTGTTGTATACTCTGTAGGCTTTGGAGATAGCAGAGTAGCCAACAAACACACCTTCATCAACTTTAGGTTCAAACTTTGACAGCTGGTCCCTTTGATTCAGAATGAAACAGGGACATCCAAACACATGGAAATAACTGACATTTGGCTTCCTCCCTTTGAGCAGCTCGTAGGGAGTCTTGTTGAATCTTTTCACCACTAAGGATCTGTTTTGGGTGAAGCAGGCAATGTTAACAGCTTCAGCCCAAAATGATGAAGGTAAACCTGATGCACACAGCATGGTTCTGACAGCTTCAATGAGAGTTCGGTTTCTCCTTTCAGCAACTCCATTTTGTTGAGGAGTTCTTACTGCTGAAAAGTTTTGAGTGATTCCTTTCTCTTCACAGAAGTCTTCAAGAGTACTGTTTCTGAACTCAGTACCATGATCACTTCGAAGCTGCTTTACTTGGGCAGAGTTCAGCATTTCCATCTTTTTGACAAATCCAGTAATCTCTCTAGCAGCCTCTCCTTTGTTCTTTAGAAAGATCTCCCATGTGTACCTGGAGAACTCATCAACCATTACAAGAGTGTATCTTCTTCCTCCTAGACTTGGGACATTAACAGGTCCAAACAAGTCCATATGGCTTAAGAAGAGTGGAGTATCAATAGAGAAATTATGTTTGGATTTAAAAGATGTTTTTCTCTGCTTGCCTTTCTCACAAGCTGTGCATAATCTATCCTTAGCAAAAAGTCATAGAAGGCAAACCTGTCACCAACTCTTTCTTACAGAGTTTGTTGATGTTCTTGAAGTTCAGATGTGATAGTCTTCTGTGCCATAGCCAGTTTAGATCAGCATTTGTTCTTGTGAGAAAACAGGTTTCAGTTGTGGGGTCAGCAGAATGCATATCCACAATATATACACCTTTCTTTCGTTGAGCACATAGCACAACTTTGCCTTGGGAATCCAATATGTAACCCAGGTGCTCATCAAAGTTAACCTTGTAGCCAGCATCACACAGTTGGCTTATGCTAACAACGTTGTGTTTTAGCCCAACCACATAGGCTACTCTTTTGAACACTGCAGCACCAGCTTTAAGAGTTCCATATCCCTCAGTGGATCCCTGTACATTGTCACCAAAGGTGACTTTTGGCCCTTTTTCAGGCCTAAGTTCACTAAGCAATTCTTTACAACCTGTCATGTGCCCTGAGCAGCCACTGTCCAAGTACCAAACCTGGGAAGGTTGTTTTTCCTGCAGAGTGATAAGAGAATTATTAGTCATTTTTAGGGGAACTCATCACAGAGATGAGTTCTCCTACTTCATCAACATTTGTTGATGGACTTGAAATATCCACACTAATATTCCCTATTTGAATGGTATCAACTTGAATACCACTTTCAGTGACTGTGACATTTCCAACACTGCTTGTAACAGCTGTGGTGGAAACAGCAGAGTCAACAGGCCTCATGTCCTCAGATTCAGGACAATCCTTGGCCAGATGTGTCTTCTTCCCACATTTGTAACATTTTCTCTTTTTAGGGTTTTTGGAAGAAGATCTTTCAGAAACACATTCTGAGTTATTTTTGTTGATTCTTTCAGCAGTTTTAGCAGTTTTATTACTTTTTGTTGAATCAACAGCTTGAGTGGATAGTTCAATAGCCACAGCTTTGGCTGCCTCTTCTTTCCTCTTTTTAGGAGGACAGATGTCAAAGACAGGGAGCTTGATTGGCTTTTGAGCTTCCACAGGTTTGGGAAACTTATTCCCAATTATCTCAGTTTGAGCAATGGCTTTCCCTTTGCCCCTACTTAATTGTGATTTATGCTGCCTATCAGCATATTCACTGTGTCTGGTTTTGAAAAACTTATTCTTATTTAAAACCAGTTTACCACTATGATTTGAAAACTTATTTGAAATCACAGCAGTTTTGTTTTCAACATGAGACTTACCCTTGTTGAAAACAGGTTGCTTACTTTTTGAAAACTTGTTTTCAAAGTGTTTAGCATCAAAAGGATTAACACGGTTTTTACCATCACTTAGCAGGCTGACTTGATGGAGAACAAATTCCAACATCAGTTTTTGAACTAAATTCACACAAGCTGTCAGTGTTTTGAGGCCTGACAAACCAATTTGTTGAGATTAGTTTACCATTCACATTTTGAATGAATGTGTTTGGAAGTTCACCAAGAGTGGATAAATCTTCTTTCAGATTATTGATCTCAACAATGGAAGCTGCTGTGTCAAGATCCCCTCCAAGATAGGCTTGGATATGTGCAGGAATCTGTTGACTTATACAATGGCTGACTTTTTGTGCAGATTGGCACCAAGAGTCAACTATCTTTTGAAGCTTAGCATGCTTTATATCTGTTTCTCTCTTTTCTTCCAGTAAAATAGAGTTGATGTGTTTTAATTCATCAAGCTCAGTTTCCAACTTATGGAAACTGTCCAGTTTACTAGATTTAGTTTTAAGATCAGTTTTAAGCTTAGAGATTTCAGATAGTAAAGCATCATGCTTCTTAACAGCAGCTTTTAGATCAACAAGCATATATTCAAACATTTTAACTTTTTCTTCAGAACTGTAAGCCATAAAATTTTGTACCTTCTACGTCAAAGTAGGATTCCAGTTCTCTAAGCTGCTGAAAGCTTCAGCTTCAGCCATATCCTGTTTGAAACTGCTTGTTGATGGGACATCAGTGTTGGCCATCAGACATTGATTGTTTTCTTCATCAGACGATGAATCAGATTCCTCCCAATCACAAGTCTCTGCCATAAGTCCCTTTTGGCGGTTGGAACCCACTGAGTTTTCCAACTTCCTCAGCTTAGCCATGGCCATAAGGTACTTTACCCTATAACCATCATCCTTGTTTGTCTTGTATGGTTTGGATGACTGACCACCAGCTTTTGACACACAGTCAGCAGCTATATGACCAGTTTTGCCACATTCGAAACACTCAGCCTTAGATTTATCAAATGCATTCTTTTTGCCAGCACCTGTACTTCCTTGCAGCATGTTTCTTCCAAACCTTTTCTTGTTGAACCTTTTGACAAGCATAGCTATCATTTGCTCATCATCTTGTTCTGCAAGATCTGCAGTATCTTCTTCATCTGACACTTCCTCCTTGTCATCATCCTGTTGATCAGGTTGAGTGAACACATCACTCACCTGATTTACAGGCTGTCTCACATTAGCCACAAAGGCTGCACCTCTTTTGGACATTTCCAAGGCATTTCTCTTTTGTTGCCTTGATTGTTCATCATTCAGTAAGGATCCATACAGATTGACTAGATCCATACTTCTGATAGTACCTGAGTTCCTTAGAATTGTTGAGAAGTAGTTCCACTCTTCAGGTAGAATGTCCAGAAATTTATTCACCAGGGTGAGACTGTCCTTAGTGATCCCAACAGCTTTGAGATCATTCACTAAAGCAGTAAACCTGGTGTAGGTTTCAGTGAGAGTCTCCTTTGGTTTAGCAAAGAAAAGTTCATACTGTCTAACAAGATTGTTGATCCTGTTGTCCAGTGTGATTGTGGGTCCATCATAGACAGTACACAAAGTATCCCACATTTCTTTTGCTGTCTTCATTTTCTCAACCTGTTTGAACACATCATCAGGAAGAGAAATGACCAGATTGTTTCTGGCCTTTGCATCCAGAGCCACCAGTCTCTTGTCTTCATCAGACCATTGAGCTTTAGCTTTCTCAAAGGTCCTGATTTCAGGAGCAGCTCCTTCAACCGCTGGAGTTATGGTAGTAACAGAGGTTGGCACATAGGGACCCTCCATCACTATCTCTGGCAGTTGTACATCCAGATTCTCTAAATAGAGCATCATTCTGCACTTCCAACCAGAGAAGTTTTGATGATTAAATTTTGGAGGTTTGCCCATAGAGCCATTGTCATACTAAGAAGAATTTGCAGCACGGTTGTCCATGGAAACTTGGGAGAATGAGAGATCTAGAATGACACACACTCTAACCTGGCTCTGATACCAGTTGTAGGTCCCGAGAGGTTTCCAAAGTATATAGCTTTAAGCTGTAGAGGGGGGGTGAATACAACTATTTAAAAAAAAACTACACACTATTTTCTCAATGTTTGTATGTATTATCAACAATTTGTTAATTACAAACAAGCTTGAATGCGGAATAGTTCAAGCTGAGATGACAGTTACAACAGTATGTTCACTAGTCTAAGACAAACTCAAACTAGTATACAATGAATACACTCACTAAGAAGCACTCACTGTGTTTACAAGAATTAAGGGAACAGCTTATGTAAAACAGCTTAGACACACAGATACTGATTTACATAGAAGGCTTGCATGCATGAAAATCACACTTGCACGTTCACTCTTGGTTTCAGCACTTAGCTTTCTTCACTCTTCTTTCTGTCCTTAGAAGCTTCCTTTTATACCCACTCAGAGGATCTAAGAGAAACATCTTCATTGGACGGAATGAAAAAGGAGAAGTCTTGTTGAAAAGACAACATAACCTTTTCTGCACTTTTCTGAAAAGCAGACTTGTCTTCACATGTGCAGAACTTTTGTCTTTTTACTTTGTCTACTGTTGCATTGCCTTTAACTAATTTAGGAATGTCAACTTTGCGTCTTTCTTCCTTGTAAAGGCCTATTTTGATATAAGAAAAAGGTCTGTCACCCTTTTTCAAATAACCTTTTGTCTTCATGTTACAGAATAGCCGTGGGCAGGCTGAGCCATTTCTGTTTTCCACTGTCTTCGACTTTGTAAACTGATCTTATAGTCAAAAACATACATGATGACTTGGAAATTCCATAAAGTGTTTAAGCCTGTTCACAGAACGAACCTTAAAAATTGCCCAAGCTGCTCAACAGTGTAGAGCAGCGTAAGACAGTTTATGTCCAGCCTGTTCCAGCAGACAGAGCAGCTTGGACAAACTGTCTTAGTTGCAACACATGCAACATATAGAACAGCTTTAGACTGATATTGCAAATCATTTTCAGGTTTCAATAAGGCATATAACAGGCCTTAAATTCAACCTTCAAATGCATCAACAGGTTTGATTATAAATCTCCCCCTCAGATGTAGAACAGGTTTTACTGAGGCCTTTTTGTGCCTAACAGGATCTAAGAGAAGCTTCTTCATAGGACGAAAGGAAAAGTGAAAAGTCTTATTTGAAAAGACAACATAAACTTTTCTGCACATTCTGAAAAGCAGACTTGTCATGTGTGCAGAACTTTTGTCTTTTCTTTTTGTCTACTGTTGAATTAGCTTCAACTAAATAAGGAATGTCAACTTTGCATCTTTCTTCCTTTGTTAAGGCCTATTTTGATATAAGAAAAAGGTCTGTCACCCTTTTTCAAATAACCTTTTGTCTTCATGTGACAGAACAGCAAGGGCAGGCTGAGCAGTTCTGTTTTCCACTTTGTTTTCGAATTTGTAAACTGATCTTCTAGCCGAAAACAATACATGAAGACTTGGAAACGTATTCCATTAAGTGTTTTAACCTGTTCACAAAGAACAGGTTCTGTTCACAAAGAACAGAACACTTGTAAACTGCCCAAGCTGCTCACCAGTGTAGAGCAGCGTAGACAGTTTATGTCCAGCCTGTTCAGCAGACAGAACAGCTTGGACAAACTGCCTTTGTTGCAACATATGCAACTGGGTAAACAGCTTTGGGGTGATATTGCAAATCATTTTCAGGTTTCAATAAGGCATATTACAGGCCTTAAATTCAACCTTCAAATGTATCAACAGGTTTGATTAATAATCTCCCCCTTAGATGCAGAACAGGTTTGACTGAGGCCTTTTTGTGCCTAACAATCTCCCCCTATTTGCAATAACCAGACTAAGCTGATCTTATCAAAAATCACTATATATTTTTACAGTACATTTGCTGAAATAAAATTACAACATTAAAGTAAAGTAAAAGATCAGTTTATATATATACTGATTCTTGATTACATAAAACAACACATGTTTTTACAAAAGTACAACTGATGTACTGATGTATATTACAACTGATGCAAAAGAAAAATTACAACTTATGTAATTAAAGTACAACTAATGTACAGCAGATTTTGGACTGTTTGTGTTGGGAGCAGATAATGGCAAGCCTGTCCAACAGATGAACAACTTCCATTCTTCACCTACCCTGATTGGTAGATGGACATCACTGTACTGGAGGTGGCAATCCTTCTTCAAACATTCTTTCAAGTTCCTCCCTTGTTTCTTCCAGATCTTGAATTTCAACTCTGAGAAACATGAAGTTTGGATCTTGAAGCTCACCTCTGTCATAAAAACCTCTCAGCTCTTCCCAGATGGCTGCTCTCCATTTGCTGGACTGTCTGAAGGAGTTGGCAATTCTGAAGGCTGCAAGCTGCTTAAGACCAACTTTGTGTAGGTCTGAAGCTCTCTGAAAACACTTTTTCTGGGTTAAGGGATCTACAAAAAATGCCCCCAACTCAGGTTCTTCAATTACCTTGCCTTCTTCAAACTCCACTCCTTTAGGCAGGCTGTGGTTAACTCCTTTGATCTCCACAGCATAGTCTCCTTGTTCAATTATCATAAGGAGTTCTTCCAACTCAGTGTCTTTCCTTGTCCTCCTGGGCTTTATTTTTGGTTGTGTCACATAGACACCTTCACTGACTTCTTTAGAAATCAGACCAAGATTTTTCACTCTCTCCATCAACTTTTTGACATATGCTCTGATTGTTTTTGCCGTTTCTGACTTCGATTCACTCAGAGCAACTGCCAACTCAATCCACTCCCTGTACCCCATCTGTTCAACATCAGTGTAGTCATACATTTCTAGTTCAGGGCCTGTTGCACCCATTCTGGTTATTTTCAACTTCCACTGACTGCCTTTTCTTGATATGGAAACAGCTTTGACAATTGCTTCCTTGGCTAGCCTTCTGTCAGCAACATCCTGAAACTTTCTTTTAGCCAAGTTGTCAAAGTGGAACTGAGCTCTTTGAGAGGGTATTTGTGTTTTGGTCACAGAGACCTGAGCACCCTTTTCTTTTTCTCCTTCCTTCTCTCCTGCTGATCCCTTAGCACCTTCCATTAATTTCTTCTGCATTTCCATAGAGGACATATTAACTTTCCTTGCCTCTTGAAGTGCAAAAGACATAGCAGCTTTGGCAGATTCTTCTTCTTTCCTTAGAGCTTCCAGGGCTTGAAGCTGTTCTTCTCTGAACTCAAAGTATTTGTGCATGGGAAGACCCATTTCTTTAGCCCTGGCTCTGTGAAATTTAATTCCTGCTGCTTTCTGTTGTAGGGGATCAACTGCTGCTTTTTCTTTTCCTTTAGCTGCTGTAGTGGCAGCAGCTTCAGGACTTTCCTCCTCCTCTTCTTCTTCTTCTTGTAAAATCAGATGTCTCCTTCTGCTGCTTGGCCTGTCCTCAGGAATGAATTCCTCCCCCTTAGACTGAGCAGGGATTGGAGATTCAGCCTGAGTAGGCTGAGCAGCGTGGGAGACACCTTCCATTGTACCTGTTTCAAATGCTCCTGCTGGTTGAACAGTGGGTATTGCGGGCACTGATTTCTCCATAGGAGAAGAAGTTTTCTCCCCCTTAGACTTAGTCTTCGAGGCAGATGACTTCTCCCCCTTTGAAGACACGAAGTCACGAAGTCATCAGGCTTGCCAGCAGTTTTGGCAGCAGGCCTGGGGCCAACAAGGCTATTCACTAAGAACGCCAAGCTGTCCTTCACCTCTGCAAGCTGGGAAAGACAGGATTGAAGAGAAGAGGCCTGGGTGTCAGCAAGAGAGGTCAGTTTGACAATGTTTTCCCTATCAGAAGCTGTGAACAGCAGGCTATGAAGCTGTGCAAGAAGAAGTTCAAGGGAATCTTGCACAATAGCAAGGTCTGATGACACAGAATTGGATAGGGAGCCAATGACAGTGTTCAAGTTGGCCAATGTGGCAGGAAGGGTAGAATTGCAAGAAGTGAGGAGAGATGACAGCTGTTGAGATATAGCTTCCATTGAGGACACTGAGTCCTATTGTAGTGAAAGAATAGAGGAAAGGGAAGTAGAGACACTTTGCAGCTGTGCAGTAGTGCAAGCAGCTGTGGAGAGTGGTCAGGTTGTGTAGCGGCTGGGAAGGAATCTTTGAACAGATCAAAGAATCCTTTAAGCTGTGCAGACAAAGAGTCTGAAATAAGAGAAGGTAGAGAGGACACAGAGGATTCTAAAGAACTAACTTTGTTGGACGGCAGTGTAAGCTGATCCTTCAAAGGAAGGTCTTTAGGAGATGGAGGTGTATGGGTGGACTGTTTAGATTGTGTTGAGGGAGAGGATGAGGATGATGCTGGTGTATGAGGATGTGATGGAGAGGGTAGAGGAATAGTTGAAAGAAGCTCCTTAGCCTGGGCAAAAGTAATGTGGCCCAGCTTGGAGGGGTCAAAAGGCCACTCACAGTGGCAGTAGCTGCATCATCAGGAGAAGGGGTTGATGTTGGGGGCCTTTCAGATGCTGCTTGTGTGGCACCACCTTCATTAAAGCCAGTGGGTGTTCCCTCTGCAGTGCCTTGGTGTAAAAGCACCTCATCATGGGGAGATCGGATATGCATTTCAACATCAACAGTGGTAAATTTTGCTGATGGAATTTGCACAGAAGGGGCAGCCTCACCTAAGGGATGGTATGTTCCCTGAGGTTCATCAGCTTGGGTTGTTGGTCCCTCAGCAGTTGTTTGGTGTAGAACAGCTGTATCATATGGAGCAGAAATTTGAGGCTGAGCTGCTGATTGGTCTATACCAGTAGTTTGGACACCTCGGGCAGACTCAGGGTGTAAAGAAGTTTGAGGTGGGGACAGTGTGGACGCAGTATGGAGTGGAGAGGGCTCCTGTCTTTCAATATTCTCAGCCTGTTGGGAGGCTGGAATAGTTGAGGTTGCTATCTCCGTTTGTACAACTGGTTCCTGTTGGGAGGAACCAGAGGGTCTAGGCTGACTTTGGGTGGACTCAGGTTGGAGTGAAGCAGGCTCCAATTGTGCTGAACCTTCTCCCAAAATAGGAGAGGCAGCAGGGGTGGCTTCTCTTACAACTGAACCCTGTTAGGAGGGAACAGAGGAGCTGGTTGTTGGGGCTGATTTCTTTTTGGCTAGAGATTTGCGTTGGTATTGGATGGAAGAAGTGGGTGACTGTGGAGAGGTGATTGGTTCTGTTTGGACAGGGTAGGAGGCTGGGTCAGGAACAGGTGGGTTGGCCTGTTCCTTGGTCTCAGTGCCACAGAGGCACCAACCCCAAAGGCTTCAGGGTCAAAAATTGATCCAGGGTGAGGAGCCTGCTCCCCCTCAGCCACAGAGGCCAAGGAAGCATACTCAGACTGAGCTGTTTTGGCCTTCTTGTGGACAGGCCTAGCTACAGTGGTTTCCATGGTCCTTTTAACAAGCTTGGACCTGGCTTTGGATTTTACCTTGGGAGCAGGTTCAGGATCCACCCTCACAGCAGAGGGTCCTTCCACCAATCCTAACAGCCTCCTCATTGGTGTTGACAGAGGAGGCTCATTGGGTAGACTAGGAGTATAAAACACACTATTCCCTATTACAGGGAATGCAACAGTCTTAAGTAAAGGCTGAGAGGAATATAGTTGCTCACCACAATGATGTTTGAAAATAAGGCTTAAAAACCTTCGATATCGAACAACAGCTGGACGGTTCTCCTGTTGGACCAGGTTCCTCAGATTCAGTAAAATCCATTTGGCCATGTCGATTGTTGTCCCATCAACCAGCTGGAGAACAATGGGGACTTCATCACGACTTAGTTGGTCGAATGAACCAACTTTACTTCCAAAGCACATCACCACTGAGGCAAAAAGAAAACTGTAAGTCGGAGACAAATCCTTCCTAAACAGTGTTGCTCCGATTTTGGGTTCTGCTACACCACAGAAACGTAGCAGATTGCCCATTTGATCATCTTCAGGTTGAGGCATGTCATATGGGTCAGCAGTTGGCAGATGAAGAAGCTCCCTGAGAAGATCAGCTGTGATCTCAATGGTCTGAGTCCCATTGAGAATAGTTCCTTTTATGACTTTGGTGTTTGGGTTGTAGGCACAGGTGTACCAAAATTCGTACACCATCTCCTGGTACAGGACTCCAGGATTAGCAGTCATTGCATAGTTCAACGGATGAACTTTCAGAAATTCCACCATTTGTTCATAACGCTTCCCTACATAGTTTTTGGGAATGGTTAGGTTGGCAATATAGTTGGTGGGCTTCATGGTTAGCATCGTGGTAACTGATGAGTGTTTCAGAACATCATCACCAATAAATACTAGAAGAAAGTGATTGTTTCTTAGAGCCATTGATGAAGGTTTGGGTATTTGGAGAAGCAAAAGACACTTAGTCGATTTAGGGTTCTTGAGGATTTCTGGAAATAGTGAGGAAGACGAAGATGAAACAGTAGGTGTTATTTATAGGATTTGAAATGTGAGTGGGTATGTGAGAGAAACATTTGGGCGGTTGATTTGAAAAAGTCGTTAACAGAAAACGGAACAGTTGTCCATGTCAGACCGTTTGTCAGACCACTTGAGCCCTTTTTAATCACTAACACACGTAACCCACATTATCCGCAGTAATTTAGTTAAATAAAAACAAAAATTAAGTAACTTAATTGTGATGAAAGGTAGTTAAAATTGTTGGTCTAAGCTGTTGGTCAAACCTGTGATGAGCATTGTCATCACAAGCTGTTCACTCTTCAAGTTGTTCCCTCAACCTGTTCAGCCATGTAAGAACAGGTTGTGTTCAATCGCTGATCAGGTTACAAGACAATGTCTTGTAAATAGGAGTGAGCAGAGTGGAGAATGGACCATCAGAGCAGGCTGGATGAGTAAACTGTTTTTGTTCAGCCTGTTGTATGTTTAAGCTGTTCAAGGATTTCAGAAAAATGGCTAAGTACAGAATATGCTTAACCTGTTCTGTCTAAGCTGTTCTGAGAAACTTGAGCAGTGTGAGGCATACAAGGTCTTAGAACTTTAACGACACTTAGTCAGATTTGTTTAACATGCCCAGCTTGCTGACAAGGTAATTAAACCTGGTTTCAACAAGAGGTTTGGTGAAAATGTCTGCAAGCTGTTCATTTGTGGAAATAAAACTTACCTCCACATTACCTTTCTGAATGTGATCCCTAATGAAGTGATGTCTGACCTCAATATGCTTTGTTCTTGAATGAAACACTGGATTGCTGGAGATGGCTATGGCACTTGTGTTGTCACACAGAATAGAAGTTTTCCTATACACAAGCCCATAGTCTTCAAACTGATGCTGCATCCACAGAATTTGCCCACAGCAGCTTCCAGCAGCAATGTACTCAGCTTCAGCAGTAGAAGTAGACACTGAGTTCTGCTTCTTGCTACTCCAACTGATTAACTTACCACCAAGGAGTTGACATCCACCTGTTGTGCTTTTCCTATCTAGCCTGCAGCCTGCAAAATCAGAATATGAATTACCTGTTAGATCAAGACTTGAGTCTTTGGGATACCAAAGACCCAAACCTGATGCGCCCTTCAAGTATCTGAAGATTCTTTTAACAGCGGCTAAATGAGATTCCTTTGGATCAGCTTGGAATCTAGCACACAAACAGGTGGCAAACATAATATCAGGTCTACTAGCAGTTAAATATAGCAAGCTCCCAATCATACCTCTGTAAGCTGTTACTGAAACAGCTTTGCCACTGGCATCAGCATCCAATTTTACATTGGTTGCCATTGGGGTTTTAATAGCAGAACTTTGATCAAATTTAATATTTTTCAAGAGATCTAAAGTATACTTTCTATGATTTATAAAAATTCCAGTTGGGGTTTGTTTAACTTGTAATCCTAAAAAGAAAGTAAGTTCTCCCATCATACTCATTTCATATTTGGATTTCATGAGTAATGAAAAATTCTTGGATAACTGCTCATTGGTAGAACCAAATATTATGTCATCCACATAATTTTGAACAAGCATAATATCAGATTTCACCTTCTTTATGAACAGTGTGGTATCCACTTTACCTCTGGAATACCCATTGCTCATAAGGAATTCAGTAAGAGTGTCATACCAGGCTCTAGGGGCTTGTTTGAGACCATAGAGAGCTTTGTCCAACTTATAGACAAAACCTGGATGTTGTTCATTTTCAAAACCTGGAAGCTGCTTGACATAAACTTCTTCTTGCAGCTTCCCATTCAAAAATGCACTCTTCACATCCATTTGAAATACCTTAACGCTCTTATGAGCAGTATAGGCTATATACAAACGAATTGCTTCTAGCCTGGCCACAGGAGCAAATGTCTCTTCATAGTCAATTCCTTCCTCCTGTCTATAACCTTGAGCAACCAGTCTTGCCTTATTTCTAATGAGATGACCTTGCTCATCCATCTTATTCCTGAAAACCCATTTAGTGCCAATTATAGTTTTACCATTAAGAGCAGGGACCAGCTTCCATACATTGTTTCTCTCAAACTGATTGAGTTCTTCATGCATGGCCGTTATCATATTTGCATCTTTTAGTGCTTCATCCACCTTCTTTGGCTCCATTAGTGAAACAAAACTAGAGAACATACAGAAATTCCCTAAGCTGTCCCATCTTGTTTGTACCCCTTTGTTGATGTCACCAATTATTTGATCATTGGGGTGACATCTGATCCACTTAGGATCATTCTTCAATGAGGATTCTCCTGAGTTATCAGCATCTTCAGCAGGTCCTGTTGAACAGCTCTCAAGATTTTCAGACACACTATTGTCTTGAGCCTGTTCACTTGTTGAACATGACTGACCACTGTTGAACACATCAGCAGAGGAACCAGGAAAATCAGCATTGATAGGTTCAGGACATGCAGTTGTAATTAATTCAGTACACTTATTCACACAGTGTGTATTGACATAATCATCATCATGCCCATGATGGTTAACAGGTTCTACACTGGATGTAGTGGAAGCTTTTGAGTCCTCTTCACTATTTGAATGCATAAGATCATAAAAGTTTAATTCTCCTGAAACTGATTCAGGAACAGCTTTGGTGGAAGCATTCTTAGACTCTTCAAAGGTGACATTGATAGATTCATATATCACCTTTCTTTTGTTGTTGTACACTCTATAGGCTTTGGAGATAGCAGAGTAGCCAACAAACACACCTTCATCAGCTTTTGGTTCAAACTTTGCCAGTTGGTCCCTTTGATTCAGAATGAAGCAAGGACACCCAAACACATGGAAGTAACTGACATTTGGCTTCCTTCTTTTGAGCAACTCATAGGGAGTCTTGTTGAACCTTTTCACCACTAAGGATCTGTTTTGGGTGAAGCAGGCATTGTTAACAGCTTCAGCCCAAAATGATGAAGGTAAACCAGATGCACACAGCATGGTTCTAGCAACTTCAATGAGAGTTCGGTTTCTTCTTTCAGCAACTCCATTTTGTCGTGGAGTTCTTACAGCTGAAAAGTTTTGAGTGATTCCTTTCTCTTCACAGAAGTCTTCAAGAGTACTGTTTCTGAATTCAGTACCATGATCACTTCTAAGCTGCTTCACTTGGGCAGAGTTCAGCATTTCCATCTTTTTCACAAATCCAATAATTTCTCTAGCAGCCTCTCCTTTGCTCTTTAGGAAGATAACCCATGTATACCTGGAGAACTCGTCAACCATTACTAGAGTGTATCTTCTTCCTCCTAGACTTGGGACATTGACAGGTCCAAACAAGTCCATATGGATTAAGAAGAGAGGAGTATCAATACAAAAATTATGTTTGGATTTAAAAGATGATTTCCTCCGCTTGCCTTTCTCACAAGCTGTGCAGAGTCTATCCTTAACAAAGGTCATAGAAAGCAAACCTGTTACCAACTCTTTCTTACATAGTTTGTTGATGTTCTTGAAGTTCAGGTGTGACAGCCTTTTGTGCCATAACCAGTTTGGGTCTGCATTTGTTCTTGTGAGAAAACAGGTTTCAGTTGTAGGATCAGCAAATTGCATGTCCACAACATATACACCTTTCTTTCGTTGAGCACACAGCACAACTTTGCGTTGGGGATCCAATATGTAACCCAGGTGCTCATCAAAGTTAACCTTGTAGCCAGCATCACACAGTTGACTTATGCTAACAAGGTTATGTTTCAGCCCAACCACATAGGCTACTCTTTTGAACACTGCAGCACCAGCTTTAAGAGTTCCATATCCCTCAGTGGATCCCTGTACATTGTCACCAAATGTGACTTTTGGCCCTTTTTCAGGCCTGAGATCACTCAGCAGGTCCTCACAACCTGTCATGTGCCCAACACAAATATTTCCTATTTGAATGGTATCAGTTTGGATACCACTCTCATTGACTGAGATGTTTCCAACACTGCTTATGTTAGCTGTGAGGGAACCATTAGAGTCAGCTGTTCTCATGTCCTCAGTTTCAGGACAGTCTTTGGCAAGATGTGCCTTCATTCCACACTTATAGCATTTTCTCCTTTAAGCATTTTTGGAAGAAGACCTTTCAAAGACACATTCTGAGTTATTTCTGTTGATTTTGTCAGCAGGTTTAGCAAACTTATTACTATTTGATGAATCAACAGCTTGAGTGGAAGGTTCAATAGCAACAGCTTTCCCTGTCTCCTCTTTCCTCTTTTTAGTAGGACAGATGTCAAAGATTGGATGCTTAACTGGCTTTTGAACTTCCACAGGTTTAGGAAACTTATTCCCAAATCTCTCAGGCTGAGCAATGGCTTTTCCTTTGTTCTTCCTGAGATGTGATTGATGTTGCCTATCAACATAATCATTATTTTTGGTTTTGAAAAACTTATTTTCATTTAAAACCAGTTTACCACTATGATTAGAAAACTTATTTGAAATCACAGCAGGTTTGCCATCAACATGAGACTTACTCTTGTTAAAAGCAGACTGCTTACCTTTTGAAAACTTATTTTCAAAGTGTTCAGCATTAAAAGGATTAGTATGCCTTTTTACATCAGCTTTAGACCCGAAGCCTGTTTTGTCAACAGGCTTGGTGTCCACATCTGCAGTTTGGGCATGCTTTCCTTTCTTTTGCTTGTGTAAATCAGTAGACCACTTAGCAAGCTGATTTGATGGAGAATTCATTTCATCAGCAGCTTTTGAGCTTGGTTCACACGAGCTGTCAGTGTTTTGAGGTCTGACAAACCTGTTTGTTGAGATTAATTTGCCATTCACTTTTTGAATAAAAGTGTTTGGAAGCTCACCAAGAGTGGACAAGTCATCTTTCAAATTATTAACCTCAACAATGGAAGCTGCTGTGTCAAGATCCCCTCTAAGATAGGCTTGGATTTGTGCAGGAATCTGCTGACTTATGCAGTGGCTGACTTTTTGTGCAGATTGGCACCAAGAGTCAACTATCTTTTGAAGCTTAGCATGTTTTATATCTGTTTCTCTCTTTTCTTCGAGTAAAATAGAGTTGATGTGTTTTAATTCATCAAGCTCAGTTTCCAACTTATGGAAACTGTCCAGTTTACAGGATTTTGTTTCAAGATCAGTTTTAAGCTTAGAGATTTCAGATAATAAAATAGTATGCTTCTCAGCAGCAGCTTTCAGATCAACAAGCATATATTCAAACATTTTAACTTTTTCTTCAGAATTGTAATCCATAAAATTTTGTACCTTATACATCATTGTAGGGTTCCAGTTCTCCAAGCTGCTAAAAGCTTCAGCTTTAGCCAGATCCAGTTTGAAGTTGCTTGTTGATGGGACATCAGTGTTGGCCATCAGACAATGATTGTCTTCTTCATCAGATGATGAATCAGACTCCTCCCAGTCACAAGTCTCTGCCATGAGTCCCTTTTGTCGGTTGGAAACCACTGAGTTTTCCAACTTCCTCAGCTTAGCCATGGCCATAAGGTACTTAACCCTATAGCCATCATCCATGTTTGTCTTGTGTGGTTTGGATGACTGACCAACAGCTTTTGACACACAGTCAGCAGCTATGTGGCCAGGTTTGCCACATTTGAAGCACTCAGCTTTGGTCTTATCAAATGCCTTCTTTTTAACAGCATTTGAGCTTCCATGCAGTTTAGCAAGATCTGCATTGTCTTCCTCATCAGACACTTCCTCCTTATCATCAGCCTGTTGATCAGGTTGAGTGAACACATCACCCATCTGACTTACAGGTTGTGTCACACTGGCCACAAAGGCTGCACCTTTCTTAGACATTTCCAAGGCATTTCTCTTCTCTTGCCTTGACTGCTCATCATTCAGTAAGGATCCATACAGGTTAACAAGATCCATACTTCTGATGGTACCTGAATTCCTTAAAATTGTAGAAAAATAATTCCATTCTTCAGGCAGGATGTCTAAGAATATGTTTACCAGAGTTAGGCTATCTTTGGTGATCCCAACAGCTTTGAGATCATTAACAAGAGCAGTAAACCTGGCGTAGGTTTCTGTGAGAGTCTCCTTTGGTTTTGCAAAGAAGAGTTCATACTGTCTAACAAGATTGTTAATCCTGTTATCCAGTGTGATTGTGGGTCCATCATAGACAGTACACAAAGTATCCCACATCTCCTTTGAAGTCTTAATCTTCTAAACCTGTTTGAACACATCATCAGGCAGAGAGATGACCAGATTATTTCTGGCTTTTGCATGAAGAGCCACCAGTCTTTTGTCTTCATCAGACCATTGAGCTTTTGCTTTCTCAAATGTTCTGATTTCAGGAGCAGCTCCTTCAACAGTAGGAGTTATGGTTGTAACAGAGGTTGGCACATAGGGACCCTCCATTACAATCACCAGTAGTTGCACATCCAGATTCTCTAAGTAGAGCATCATTCTGCACTTCCAACCAGAGAAGTTCTGATGATTGAATTTTGGAGGTTTGCCCATTGAGCCATTGTCATAGTATGAGGAACTTGCAGCACTGTTGTCAATGAAAACTTTGGGAGAATGAGAGATCTAGAATGACACACACTCCAAACTGCTCTGATACCAGTTGTAGGTCCCAAAAGGTTTCCCAAGAATATAGTCTTAAGCTGTAGAGGCGGGGTGAATTCAGCTATTTAAAAACTACACTCTTTTCTCAATGTTTGAATGTTTTATCAACAGAAGTTAATTACAAACAGGCTTGAATGCGGAAAGGTTCAAGCTGAGATGACAGATACAACAGTATGTTAACTAATTTAAGACAAACTTAAACTAGTTACAATGAATACACTCACTAAGAATTACTCACTATGTTTACAAGACTCAAAGAAACAGCTTGAACAAGAACAACTTAGATACCAAGCACTGTTCTATTCAAGCAGACTTGCATGCATGAAAGATACACTTAAATGCACGTTCACTCTTGGCTTCAGCACTTAGCTTTTTGGCTTAATCTTTCAAACCTTGGAAGTTTCCTTTTATACTCACTCAGAGGATCTAAGAGAAGCTTCTTCATAGGACGAAAGGAAAAGTGAAAAGTCTTGTTTGAAAAGTCAACATAAACTTTTCTGCACATTCTGAAAAGCAGACTTGTCTTCATGTGTGCAGAACTTTTGTCTTTTCTTTTTGTCTACTGTTGCATTAGCTTTAACTAAATAAGGAATGTCAACTTTGCATCTTTCTTCCTTTGTTAAGGCCTATTTTGATATAAGAAAAAGGTCTGTCACCCATTTTCAAATAACCTTTTGTCTTCATGTGACAGAACAACGAGGGCAGGCTGAGCAGTTCTGTTTTCCACTTTGTCTTTGACTTTGTAAACTGATCTTCTAGCCAAAAACAATACATGTAGACCTGGAAACATATTCCATAAAGTGTTTTAACCTGTTCACAAAGAACAGGTTCTGTTCACAAAGAACAGAACACTTGTAAACTGCCCAAGCTGCTCACCAGTGTAGAGCAGCGTAGACAATTTATATCCAGCCTGTTCAGCCGACAGAACAGCTTGGACAAACTTGTTGGTACACCCTGTGTGACGATAGCAGTCTAAGTGATCCAACATTGTGGTTTAGCAAGTATTTAATATATATGTTTATATATGTTTGATATTTATTATTGTTTGTATGTTTGAACTTAATGTAACGTTTTACAAGAAGTTCAAACATGAAGATCAAAGATAAAATCAATCATAAGATAAAAAAAATAAGTTTCAATAGTTAGTCAATTATGTGAAAAGGTAAATTCGAAATCTCAAAGGACTAGGATTCCAATCTGGTTACATTCGAATGAGTCACTTAGACAGATTCGAATGTGACCTCTTAGGCAGATTCGAGAATGTCAGATGGGACAAACTCGAATGGGCCTTAGGCCGGATTCGAGTTTGGCCCATGACAGACTCGAATTAACCTCTATAATTAGGGATAGACTCGAGATATTATCAGACTTTTTGCAGAATTCGAAAGTGATTAAGCATTAAGCGATTTCGAGTTTATCATCAGTGTTAGTGCTGTTTCGGAAAGAATCAGTTCGTAGGCTCGTGCTTGTGTAGTTCGTGCAGCTTCTGATAGTCTACGTGTTTCTAGCGAGTGTTCTTACCGTCTACCCGTTAACGAGGATTCCGCACTCGTTGACGGTTCCGCGTCTAGATAGATCTGTGTTAGGTAGACCTTACAAGTGGTATCAGAGCCAACGGGGTGTTCTTGGTGTTCTTTGTGTTCATCCAGATATATCCTAGGTTTCTTGACGCTTTTGGACGGTTTTTCACTCATCTTTGTGTTTTTCGTGTTCTTTGAGCTTAGCAAATTGTCATCCGGGAAATACTTTGTGTTTTTCACGTTTTTGATCGAAATCAATATTTTTCGTTGTAAAAATATTGATTTAATCTGCAAAACGTTAAAAACTCAAAGTATTAGCCGTTTTTCGAGTTTGCGGCGCTCGAATCTATTAGGAGTAATTAGGGTTTCACTTAGTCTCGAGTCTAACCAAATCCGCTCCTTTCGAGTTTGATACAGAGTGGTTTCGAATCTAATTCGAGTTTGGACTAGAATCGAATAGGGCTTCGAATCTGCTAAGTATTCGAGTTTGCTTGACCTTCGAGTTTAGGAGCTTTCGAATCTGTCATTAGTGTCGAATTTAATTGAATTACTAAACTTAATCGAATTTAATCCCAAATAAATTTAAATTTAATTACATTCGAATCTACCTAGATTCGAAAGAATTACTTCAAATTAGTTTCAAATTAAATTAATTAACTTCAATTCAATTACTTTCGAACTGATGTCAAATCTTCAAAAGTTTCTGGAAATGGACCACGAGGTCGGGAAGGCAAATACTCCGCCTAAGCTGATGAAACTCGAGGATTATTATTGGTGGAAAGATCGGTTTGCCGATTTTGTGCGTTTCAATGATATGCGCATGTGGGTATGTATTGACGAAGGATACATTCCACCATTTTCTGAAGTTGAAGGCCGTCAGAGAGTCTTATCATACCAAATAATGAAGGAGGATGATAAGAAAATGTATGAAGCCGAGAACAAAGCTTTCTCGATAATTCGAATGGCGTTGCCTCAGGATATACTACACACATTTAGGACTCAGAAGACATCTAAGGAAATTTGGGAGTCACTAGAAAAGAGGTGTGAGGGTAATCCTAGGGTTCGTTGAAAGCGTATGGAGCTGTTGAAACAACAGTTTGCGATTTTCAAGGCGTTGAAGGATGAACAGTTGGATGATACCATCACCCAATTTTATCATCTATTGACGGAGCTTGAAAGTCACGGGATTGAGTATAATGACACGGAGAAGAACAACAAGCTTCTTGATGCCTTACCAGCCAAATGGGCTATGTATGTGGCAATGATAAAGCTTAATGAGGACAAGTATCATACCCAATCTTTGGACGATATTGTGGGAACGTTGCGAGCTTATCACTTCGAGCTACTGAAGGCCGAAACGGATTACGAACAAGTCCAGAATCCAGCAATGTATTTTGGAAAATAAACAAAACCTTCTGTCGCAGCTGATCTGAAGACTGCTACAGCGTTTTTCACCGGAGAAACGTCGTCACCAGCAGAGACTGATGACACACTGAACAGAGCGTTCTTAGGATTAGGAAGATCGGAAGAACCGCTAACTCAAGCAACTCAAGCAACAACATCTCAGGGCTACTCGAAGATGCCCATGAGCGCAAAATCAGCGGAAGAACATTTGAACTTACTTGCTTCATTTGTGGCTGCATACGGGAACTGCGTTCAGGGGAAAATAAACGATCCTGCACTCTGGGATGAAGACTATGATCAGGTCGACCCTGACGATCTTGAGGAAATGGATCTAAAATGGCAACTGGCCATGGTAACCCAACGGGTTAAAAGATTCATCAAAAGAATTGGGAGGAATCTGACGATGAACAATAAAGGAATTGGATTTGATAAGTCCAAGGTCAAGTGTTATAACTGTCAAGGTCTGGGGCTCTTCGCCAGAGAATGTCAGAGACCGAAGGTAGAAACGTACCAAGGGCAGAACCAGCATCATGGACAGTTTCAGAATCAGTCCTAACAGCGATACCTTCCAAGTTCTTCATCTGGTCAAGCCAATCTCGCTGGTCTACTATCAAATGTCACGTAAGACAGACAACTAGATGGTACTTACGACTGGAGCACACATCCAGAATCAAATGCTCGGGATTTTATGGCTGAAATCACAGAGAATGGGTGTGAAGGGGAAGAGCAGACCACAAGGGACAGCAATCCGATGTGGGTGGAGAAGACGAATGATCAGACGCTTCTAGAGTTTGCTGCTCAGATGGCCAACGTGGAATCTGATAACACAAAGGTTAGTCTGACTTACTCTCTTTTTCATGAATTATGTGTGTTGTGTGTTACTTCTAATGATAGGTTAAATCTAGTCTTAGAATCACATAAAACCATAACTGCTCAAAATGAGTCTTTAAAAGCTGATAACGCTAGCCTAAACGATATTAAGCAAGATCTTAAAGAGAAACTTAAGGCTGATGCTCAAGATGTAATAGTTCTAAAAGACAAACTGAGTGAGCCGTGTGTTAGGTTAGAGCTTATGTATCAGCATGTAGAGGTCTTGACCAAAAATCTTAAGGACAAAGACATAGAGCTAGCTGAAACAAAGGTAAAGGTAGCCGAGGCGAATAGTAAGTTAGAAAAGTTTAGGAATTCAAGGCTGAACCTAGGGAAAGTTTTAGACGCTCAACGCCAGTCTAAAAAGCCTGTAGGTCTAGGATTTCATGAAATTCCTCCACCTTTTAATGCAAACTACGTGCCTCAACCTCAGGAGAAAACTGATAAATCAGTAGACTTAGAGGACATACCTACACCGACACCTGAGCCTGTAATAGAAAATACACCTAAGGTGACTGATACAACCGTCAAGGTTAAGAAAGTCAAATTTGTGTCTTCCTCCAGTGAAACACCTGCAGGAAAACATAAAATTGATCTTAATGATCAGGACGATGAACCAGTTGCAGTAGATGTGCAAAAGGACCAAGACACTAGTGAGACACCTAAGTCTAAGGGCACACACAAGAAGTCCATAGATAAGGTGTCCTGCTTTAGATGTCATGAAAAGGGGCATGTTGCTTCTAACTGTCCGCTTAGGAAACCTAAAGTTACACCTAAGACAGGGAAGCCAACACCAGCTAAGCCCTCAACGAGTGTGGCGAGCACTAGTAGTTCTCAGAGTACCGAGAAAACTGTGCAGGCTACACCAAAACAAGTTGTGAAACAATTACCGGTAAAGGTTGGACCAAAGGAAGTAGTTAGGACTAGTTCACCGAACAGAGTCATAAATCAATCTAGGTCTGTACCTCAACAACAGTATAGGAGCACAACACCTAGCAGAGCATACACTCCGGTTAGGTCACACACTCCTATCAGATATCACACACCGGTAAGAGCTCATGGATCACAATCCGAAATGCAATATAATAGGAATTATTCAAGAGCTCCACAACAAATGCCTACTCAAAGGCAGAGAGTGAATTTACATCACTCGGCACCACAACAAACTTCTGTTCAACGACCCAAGTCACCTGAAAGGCGAGATGGGTATTTGAAAGCGTTTAAGTATGTGGACAAGAATGGTATAACCAAGTCAGTTATGGCTTGGGTTCCCCGTGATAACTAACCTATTTTCTTTCATGTGCAGGAGATCACCACAGGTCCAAACAACAAATGGTTCGTCGATAGTGGATGCTCCAGGCACATGACAGGGGAAAGAAGTTTCCTTACGGACTTCAAGGGTGGGAATCGGGGATTTGTATCATTCGCGGGAAACGAGGGAGGAAACATCACAGGTACCGGAGTGGTCACTAATGGGACGATCAAGTTGGACCAAGTTTATCACGTTGATAAACTGGTTTACAATCACATTAGTGTATCTCTAATCTGTGACAAGAAAAATTCAGTGTTGTTCACTGACACTGAAGCGTTAGTGCTAAAACCGGGATTCAAGATTCCTGAAGAATGGGTATTGATGCGGGCACCAAGGAAGAATGACTTGTACATGCTTGATATGAACAAGACGGAGACTTCGATGGGGCCAATCTGTTTGTTATCCAAAGCTTCGAAGACGGAATCAGTATTGTGGCACAGACGCATGGCTCACTTGCACCTAAGAAAAATGAACTACATAACAAAAAACGGATTGGTGCAAGGTGTGCCTATGAAGAGCTTTCAGTTCGAGGACAAGTGTCTACCATGCAAGAAGGGCAAACAACATAAGAAGACACACAAGTCCAAGACGTAGAACTCCATAACCTCAACATTCGATTTGTTGCATATGGACCTTTTCGGCCCAATCAACAAAAGGAGTATAGGAGGTAGTTGGTATTGTTTGGTTATCACTGACGATTACTCACGATTTTCTTGGGTTTTCTTTCTAGGTACAAAGGACGAGACGGCTTCCAAGCTCATCGGGTTCTTAGACCAAGTGGAGAATTCCTACGGAACACGGGTTAAAAGGATACGTAGTGATAATGGAACTGAGATCAAAAACACTTTAATTGGTGTATATTGCCTCTCAAAGGGCATAGTGCATCAATTTAGTGCACCATATGAGCCTCAACAAAATGGGGTGGCCGAACGTAAAAACAGGACACTGATTGAGGCAGCTAGGACTATGTTGTCGGATTCAAAGCTTCCTACCATGTTTTGGGGGGAGGCAGTGAATACCGCATGTCATATTTTAAACAGGGTCCTAACTGTCAAATCTTTGAACAAAACCTGTTATGAAATTTTGAATAAGCGGCCACCTAATTTAACTGGCTTCGAACCGTTTGGGGTACCATGCACTTTATTGCGTACAAAACATCAACCGAAGTTTGGTGAAAAGGCTGACGAAGGATACTTCCTAGGTTATGTGCCGAACTCACCAAACAAACGGGTTTTTAAAAAAACAAATGGTACAGCGGAAATTGTGTATATCATTGAAGTCACAAGTTATACATATGAACCCCAAACAGGTCCGGAATGGATATTTGACTATGATAAATTATTTGAGTCATTTAACATTCCTTTGGATGAAAATGCAGGTACAATTGAAAAGGACATGGCGACGTTGCATCTGAATGACGATGGTCATACCTTTCCGAGGACTACGTTTGAATCCACATCCAAGCCTACTTCGACTGAAGATGGATCTCCAGAAGTTAATGATCCTGAAGCACCTTCAACTGAGAACCAGACTCAGGCAACAAATTCCAACTCTGAGGAAAATGTCCACGAGGAGGAAAATGTAGAATCTGAGGAAGTTCCCCCATTAGGTGAAATATGATCTAACTTAGGAGATAATCTAAGGGTTGATGAGATAGAGACCTCTAGGATCAACAAGAACCATCCTATAGAAAGCATCATAGGAAATCCTAACGAGGGTGTGAGGACTAGGAGTAGTTTAAATAACAACACTGTGTTGTTGTCAATGATAAATGACTCCGAGGCTTATCACACATGTCTCTATTCATGTTTCATATCGCAAGTAGAGCCTAAGAATGTGCAAATGGCACTTAAGGATAACTCCTGGGTTGAAGCGATGCAGGAAGAACTTTAGCAGTTTAGGATACTAGAAGTGTGGGAGTTAGTTCCATTACCTCGAGGGGAAGTTGCCATAGGAACCAAATGGGTTTTTAAGTGCAAAAGAGACGATCGGGGTATAGTCACTCGCAACAAGGCTAGGTTAGTTGTAAAGGGTTTCAACCAAGAGGAGGGAATCGATTACAATGAGGTGTTTGCACCAGTAGCTAGGCTGGAAGCCATTAGGTTGTTTCTAGCTTGTACCTCCTTCAAAGGCTTTAAGGTATATCAATTAGATGTTAAGAGTGCTTTCCTATATGGGAAAGTGAAGGAGTTGGTGTATGTAGAACAACCGCCCGGATTTACAGACCCAGAATATCCTGATAGAGTATATCTCTTAGATAAGGCTCTATATGGATTGCATCAAGCACCATGGGCGTGGTATGAGACTCTATCCAACCATTTATTAGAGAACGGGTTTGAAAGGGGTAGGATAGATAGTACTCTGTTTGTTAAGAGGAAGGGAAAACACTTTATCTTGGTACAAGTGTACGTTGATGATATCATTTTTGGAACATCAGACGAACAGATGTGCAAAGATTTCGAGAAGGTGATGAAGTCGAAATTCGAGATGAGTGCAATGGGAGAGTTAACTTTCTTTTTGGGGTTACAAGTTGACCAGAAGAAGGAAGGGATGTTTATCCATCAGACGAAGTATGTCTATGACATATTGGAACGCTTCGGGATAGAAGGAACAAAATTGACTGCACATTTCAGCACGCCGATTCAAGTGAATCACAATCTCGGACCGGGTACTGAAAGTGATGCCGATGTGGATCCGACGTTATATCGGGCCATGATTGGATCACTTATGTATTTAACTGCTTCAAGACCTGACATCATGTTTGATGTGTGTATTTGTGCTAGGTTTTAAGCTAATCCGAAGGAGATGCACATGAAAGCTGTGAAGCGGATTCTACAATACCTCAAGTCGAAACCGAAGCTGGGACTTTGGTATCACGCGGAGGGAGATCTAGAGTTGGAGGCGTTCACGGATTCTGACTACGGAGGATGCAGCTTGACGCGCAAATCAACAACTGGAGGTTGTCTATTCCTAGGAGGGAGACTGGTATCCTGGCAATGCAAGAAACAGACGTCGGTAGCCGTATCAACGTGCGAGGCCGAGTATGTTGCTGCTGGTAGTTGCTGCTCACAGGTTCTGTGGATACAACAACAATTGCGGGATTACGGTTTGGCTTACACTCAAACTCCTATTAGGATAGACAATCAATCTACAATTGCTATAACCAATAATCCAGTTAAACACAGTAAAACAAAGCACATAGACATAAGGCATCATTTTATTCGTGATTGTGCTGAAAAGAACTTAATCAAATTGGTAAAAGTGGCAACGGACGATAATAATGCAGATTTATTTACCAAAGCATTTGATAAGTCACGGTTTGAATATTTAATTCAACTAAATGGAATGCGCAACCCAGAGTAATTTGACCTTAGTGGTAGTTTATTCCCTTTTATAGCTGTAGAATTTCTTGGTAAGTCTGCTAATTTAGGATAGTTTCTATTTTTAGTAAGTTAGTAGGTTATCTTCTTTTATTTCTATTTCTTATGAAAACAAAATAAAAAAAAAGAGAAAATCATAAAAATACAAAAAAAGTGAATATCACTAAAAAGAGTTAAGTCTTAGAGGCATAGGTTCAAAGTGACGAAAATTAGCACAGTCGTTACAAACTCTAAGTGTTTAGACTTACACACATAATGCACCTAAAATTCTAAGTGTTATACTTTATTTTAGTTTGATGTGTTGGTAGGCATAATACATATAGGGAATCCCAAGGGAAATAAAATATTCAAGAAAAAGTTAAGCGTGTCCCTAACTTAGATGTATGACCAATCGGTCTTAATTTTCATGTACAAGACATACAAACTTTGAGTCTAAATGAGGTATGCAAACTTTCTGGGGATGTATAGCATCATCAAATACATCTTAAAATGGAAAGAATAGAAAAATCATACAAAATTGAGAGTCGAAAACATGTAACTCTGTTGTACGTAAGTACAGACCTCTTGCCTCTGTTTAGATTCGGGTTAGCAAGATAAGTCGCTTTGTTGTACGTCGGTACAGACCTGTCACCGCTGTCTTGCTAGCTTTAAAATAAACCTTAAGTCAAACTAAGACACTTTGTTGTATGAAAATACAGACCTGTGTCATGATAAATAAAAATGCCAAGGGATATTCCGAAATGTAGCATGTTTAAAGGGGTAAAATACCAACAATCGGATAAATAGGTATTTCACGACAAACAATCAAAGGAATCAAAAATTCCTAAGTGTGGAAGTTTAAGTACTGAAAGTGAGTATCTGACACCGTTATCTGATTGAACCTTTCTTTGACTATACTCGTCAAAAATATTTTGTTAAGTGTTTAGCTTAGGTTGTAAATTTTAATAAGTATAGTTTAAGTCTAAGTTGGATAAAATAAACACTGCGTGAAAAAGGGTAAAAAATTTCTGAGGGTGCATTCATAGTTGGATAAAATAAACACTGCGTGAAAAATCTTGTGCTTAGGGTAAAAGAGTTGGCATAGTTTATCTTGTTACTCAATAAAATTGAAAAAGTTGAAAGTTATTTCAAAATTTTCGAAATTTTCTAAGTTTCGTGGGAAATTTGAGTTTAGTTTAAACTCGAAACTGGGTAGTCTCGAATCTGTCAGTAGATTCGAATGTGGCCATAGACTCGAAGGTAGGTGGTATAAATAGGTTAACAGTAACGTCATTAACTCATTACTGTTTTCGAATCTACTTTCTCGAATCTGTTGGCGATTTCGAATCTAACTGCTCGAGTCTATCGATTTCCACAAAAACGACAATTTGCCGAGTTTGTTGCTTGGTGTTTCGATTCTACTATTACATCTAGGTATAATCAACTAGGTTGTACAAGATTCATGTAGTTCAATACATCATTTAAGCCAAAATGATCGATTTTTGAAGGTTTATGGGTCTAAATCGGGTTTTTCAAAAATACCAAGTTTGGACCGATAAATAGTCAAATTAAATGCACATATCTGTGATTAGTAATTAGTAGGACTAATGAATGTAATTTTCTGAGTCCAAAATGGTTAAAATCATGGGATTTGGTGTTGAGTTAGGCCGACGGGTTCGAATCTGTTCCAAACGATTCTCGAGTCTGTCAGTAAACTCGAGAATGTCACTAGATTCGAGTGTACCATTAAACTTGAAAATGGGTTTATTCGAATCTGTTTATTCGAATCTATCATTTTATTTGAATTATTTAATTTAAATTTTATTAAACTTGTAGAAATTCTTTTGTGTTGGATTTTGTACTTAATCAAGTTCAAAAGAAAACAAATTTGAATTTAGGCAAGTTTATTGATTTTTATTAATAGTTTCTCTATTTTGCAGATATGGCTGTTCGAGTATTTGTGGCGAAGCATAATATGGTCATCCCACCCGACCATCATATCCCTGAGGCGCAGGGTTTTCATCAAATGCTGGATTTCTTAGTAGAATCTACGGTTGCATTTGCCTTGTCACATAACATTCAGATTGTTATTCCATATGTACGCCAGTTCTATGAGCATCTACAAGTTGACTGCACTGTCACCCCGACAGTACTGAGAACAAGAATAGCAGGACAGCCATTGGTGTTCTCTGCTGATATGCTGCGTCAGGTTTTGCAGCTAGGATCTCAGGAAGAAGAGTCTGGGCCTATTGACTTTCCATTAAGTATTAGGCAAGCAGCGTTTCAGAGGATGGGTTACAGTTTAGATGTTACGAAAACATCGTATATGAAGAGCGGCCTAATAGGTCAATGGAGATTTTTGGCACATGTGTTTATGGTCTGTTTTGCGGCCAAGAAAGCTGCATTTGATTATATCGTCTCGAGGATCCAATCCGGGATGATCGCTTTAGTTTATAATCGGCCCTTCAGCTTTTCTCAAATGTTTTTCTCAGAATTTGTCCACCAAATCTCGGCTCCAGAGCAGCAACAATTTCTGCTATATCCTCGTTTCATAATGATGCTCATCAGACATTTCTTGCCTAATTTGCCGCAGTTGAATGAGATTCAGAGTGTCGCGGTCATGGATAAGCGTATTTTTGCTGACTGTTCTTCGCACAGAGGAAGGCTAGCAGTTCCAGTCGAACGACCGTTGTTTGGAGCAGTTCTAGACAGGATTCAGAGTGTCGCGGTCATGGATAAGCGGATTTTTCAAGCTAGACAGCCACCGCAACAGCAACAACAACAACAACCGCGTGCACAACCACAAAGGAGACGCCAAAGACCATCTGCGAGTCAAATTCAGGCAGCTAGGCCGTCGACAAGTCAACAGCCAGAGGTACAGGAAGCAGGGCCTTCAAGTGCCGCACCAGAATCTGAGCAGATAGCCCAAACTTTGGAAGAAATCTGGGCGTCTGGGCCTCATGCAAATGAGGAAATAGCTGCAGAGTTGGTTGATCAGTTACTACAGCCTCCGGAAGGAGCAGAAGATGTGTTTAGGCAACTTGAGGAATATGAGCCGGAGCAGACTGATAATGATGTGTCATCGTCTGCAACTGAGTCAGAAAGTATGGAGGAGATAGAAGTTGAAGCTCCAGACTCCGTAACTACAGAACCTCCTGTTCAAATGGGAACTTATGGATCAAGGTTAGTAGTGTCTGAAGAAGCTTCAAGGCGGCGCGTATCAAGAGAGTCTGATGACTCCGATTTTGAAGAAGAAGAGGTAGCTCCATTAGTGACGAGGCAAAGGGCCAAGCGTCATCGATTTATGCAAGGATCAACTTCAGCTTCAGCAGAACAATCCCAAATTCCTCAACCACAGGACCCTCAAACCACCATTCCACCATCACCACCTCATGATGAACCATACATCCCATCGCCGATCATCCCATCTCCAATTCAATCCATCCCATCCACCTCATCCACTTATACCGACAATCAAAGGTTTTTGCAGCTTAAAGATCGAGTTGACTTCCAACAAATCCAGATCTTAGGCCTAACGAAGGCAATCGGTGAGATTCAAAATCATAACGCAAATCTTGATAAGGTGAACGCCGATCTAAAAAAGATAGTGGAAAAAGTTCAGGAAGAGAACTTAGAGCTAAAATCTTTTGTCGCTGATCAGGCAGCTGAGCTAAGATCGATATGCTCCCTAGTTGAGCAGCTAATGAAAAATATTCAGGCTCAGGGGGACACATCCTGCCGGGATCAAGTGGAGCGACCGAGGGATGATGATAATGAAGATGATCAAGGCAATGATCCCAGCACTCAAAGACAGAATGAGCCAGTAGATTTTTCTGCTGCTCAGGATGCTCAATCTCAGGGGGAGCCAAGTCAAGCAGGAGTTAAAGAAGGAGAGGCAAGTTCGTCTAAACCTACAGAATCTGAGATAAATTAGATGATTGATGCTCTTATGGATCTCGACGATGACCCGATGGATTTTGGCTTCGACTTTGAAGATGATATGGAGGAACTAGAAGAGGGAGAATTTGTTCCTGAAGAGATTGTCGATTGGAGAGCAGATGATGAGGTGTGTGCTGACGAAGACGATGAAGCAAATGAGATCGTCGTTCAGCAGAATCCAATTACTGATACGTATGTAATCGAAGGAAATGATGTTGTGAACATAGAAGTACTTAATGTTGCTTTAAATGTTGAGCCATCAATAGGAGAGCCTGCCAGAGAGCTGACTAATGAAGAGAAACGAAAGCTATGGTTCAGGGCAGAGCAGAAGGACTTAGAGCTGAAAAAGAAGATGAAAGTGTCGGGTACTGGAAAACTGTCAGGAAGCATTTTAAGCTGGTTCTTTGATCGGGAACTGCAGCTATTCATAATCAAGAGAAAAGATGGGCTCCAGTACCTTAGAAGATCTCTGAAAGTATTCAATTCACTGCCGAAGATTGAGATAAAAGCTTTAGCCTGGAATGATTTAATCAATATCGGCAATGACCCTTACGCAGATATAATTGCCAGAATCATAAGGAAAAAAGGTAGGTCGAGGAAGTTTGAACGGCTTAATCCAAGGATAGGAAAAAGAGTAGAGGATCATTCTCGAATAGATCCTCTAACTGGGCGTCCATGGATGAAGATTCAATACAAACCTGTAAGATGTCTAAGAAAGGTGCCACTCAAACCTATGCCACAGAACGTCTTGAAAAATATGAACTGGTGGTATGTTGAGAGTGAAACTAAAGAAGCGGTGATGGAAGATTTTGAAGAAAAGGTGATTCTTAGAATCTATGATCCTCTTCACCTGGTGAACCTTTCTCGAGATGACCTCCAAATTTTGTATGCTCATAAGATTTCAAGTGATACTCATATGGATGGTGAGGCAAGAAAGTATGAGAATGTAGTTAAAGTGTGTGTTGAAAAGGGTTTGTATGCTGGAAGCAGTTTGAATAAATAATAAACAAAGTACTTAATCAAATGTGTGAATTATTAGAAGCTATCGTCAAGGGGGAGTCTGTTGGTACACCCTGTGTGACGATAGCAGTCTAAGTGATCCAACATTGTGGTTTAGCAAGTATTTGATATATATGTTTTATATATGTTTGATATTTATTATTGTTTGTATGTTTGAACTTAATGTAACGTTTTACAAGAAGTTCAAACATGAAGATCAAAGATAAAATCAATCATAAGGTAAAAACATAAGTTTCAATACTTAGTCAATTATGTGAAAAGGTAAATTCGAAATCTCTAAGGACTAGGATTCGAATCTGGTTAGATTCGAATGAGTCACTTAGACAGATTCGAATGTGACCTCTTAGGCAGATTTGAGAATGTCAGATGGGACAAACTCGAATGGGCCTTGGGCCGGATTCGAGTTTGGCCCATGACAGACTCGAATTAACCTCTATAATTAGGGTTAGACTCGAGATATTATCAGACTTTTTGCAGAATTCGAGAGTGATTAAGCATTAAGCGATTTCGAGTTTATCATCAGTGTTAGTGTTGTTTCGGAGAGAATCAGTTCGTAGGCTCGTGCTTGTGTAGTTCGTGCAGCTTCTGATAGTCTCCGTGTTTCTAGTGAGTGTTGTTATCGTCTACCCGTTAACGAGGATTCCGCACTAGTTGACGGTTCCGCGTCTAGATAGATCTGTGTTAGGTAGACCTTACAAAACTGCCTTTGTTGCAACACATGCAACAGGGTAAACAGCTTTGGGCTGATATTGCGAATCATTTTCAGGTTTCAATAAGGCACATTACAGGCCTTAAATTCAACCTTCAAATGTATCAACAGGTTTGATTAATAATCTCCCCCTTAGATGCAGAACAGGTTTGACTGAGGCCTTTTTGTGCCTAAAAGAAATAAGCACACAAAGTTAGTCAACGCAAGAAAATAAATCAGAAGCAAAAAAATGTAAAATAAAACTCCCTCTTTTTAGAATGACTCATCTTTTAGAATCGGGTTCTAATCTGAAGTGATTAGAAGCCTTTGCTGCGGAAGCTTGGGTTTTAGTCTAAAATAACTGAAAGCTTTGTTTAAACTTTACACGGATGAAGTACGGGTTCTGCTCAATTGTGAGTAGAAGCCATATGAGTGACGATCGGGTTCTGTACTTATGTGTAAAGAAAACATTTGAGATAAGATCGGTTTCTGCACTGATGTGTACAGAAACCAATTGCAATGAAGTCCGAGTTCTAGTCTGAATTGACCAAAAACCAAAACCTGCAAAATTAAGATGTCTTTTGTATCCAAATAGATTTGGTTCCAGGATTGTTAGTGCTCTTGGGTACCCATTTCAATACAGGTTTAGGTAACCATTTCATTACAGGTTTAGGTACCCATCGCGGAACATATTTCTTATCTTTTTAAAGAAACTTGAATCTGAACGAACAGAATAATGCAAACTTTTCGTTCAAAAAATCTGTCCGGTGCTAGCTTGGTTCTGATAATACTTGGTATTTTACTTGGATGTTTTCTTCTGAGAAGAATAATCAGTATTTTCGGAAACTTTGGAAAACTTAGTTTTTGAAGATTCACCAGGGTAAATCTTGACCGGAAGTTTTTCAACTACTTTATCATTGCCTTTGTTTATCTTTAAAAGATATTTAAGGTGAAGATCTGAAGACAAATCAAACTTAGGATTTTTATCTAGATTCTTTTGACATTCTAAAGATAAATCAGATTGATCAACTTCATGTTCTAAAGAAACATTAGAATCCTTAAACACTTATTCATTTGAAGAAGGGGAAACATTAAATTGTTTAGAAAGGTGAAATATTTGATCTTCTAATCCTTTGATAATGACCAAATATGATTTTTTGTCATTATCAAACGATAGGTAATCAGTTTTAAAAGATTGTTCTTTAATTAAGAACACTTTTCTCTCATCTTCAAACAATTTAGATTTCGCTTTGAAATCTTATTCTTTAAGTAAGAACTCATTTCTTTCCTTCTTAAATAATTCTTTAGTTAATGAAAACACTTTTCCAAGAGAAAAAATTCTTCAGATTTGTTTGAAATATAAATTTGATCAGGATGATTTGTCATTGAAAGTGTTTCTTCAAGATCTTTAACTTTCTTGTAAAAATCTGATCGTTCAGGCAAAAGATATTTTAGTTGAGTTGCATTCTGAAAATTCTCTTGTTTAGAATCTTCAAGTTCATTTGATAATTCAAATATTTTTACTTTGAGAAAATGATTCTTAGAATCAAATACTTTCTGTTTTTTTCTTCAAAATTTAAAACTCCTTCTTTCAATGTTGTGACATCATTTAAAGCAAATGCTTTATCTGTATTTAACTGAACCAGAATATCATAAATGTTCTTATGAAACTGTTCAGATTCCCTATGTTTTGCAATCAGCTCAGACTTTTCAGCTGTTAACTTTGAAATGGAATCATGATTAGTCATTTGATTTTCAAACACTGTAAGCTTCTCAATCGACTTAGAATTCTCATCTGTGAGATTCAACACCTGATCATGTTCCTTTGCCAGTTTAAGTTCTAGAGAAACTACCTTCTTCTTCTCTTCTCGTAGTTTAACATCTGCTTGTTCTGCCAGCTTTGTCACATTCTTTAACTTTACTTCAAATTCCATCAACTGTACAATTACATCAACATGCTCTTTAGTTGTTGACATAAAGCACTGAGCGATATTCTTCATATTCTGTTCTTCAGGTTTGTGCTCCTTATAAAAGCCTTTTGAAGGTTGAGTAATTCCAGCTTCATCTGTTCAATATCTATGTCACAAAAATCTGCGTTAGACTCTATCGGATTAGATTTGTGGAAATTGAAATGAAATCAATTAATTTCAGAAAACATCCGCAAGATGAAGGTTGTTCGAGGATATAAATCCAATGTTGAAGCTCTGAAAGATGTATCTGTGGATGATGACTTGGTGAAAATCAGCTCTGAAGTGACTCTTCGACGATGATTTTTCAGCTTTTTCACAGATTAACGCTTGTAACTTTTTTCTGGAGTCGAATTAGGTCTAAAAAATTTAGGCATTGAAACGATCTTCTAGAAATCGTAGATCTCGGTTCAAGCTTCGATTTGACGTAAGGTAGGCATTGTAACGATGTTCCTATGAAATAAGCAGCAAAGGTGATATAGTCAAATGTTATGATATGATCCTAACCATAGGCAAAGAAGATGTGTATCCATGTAAAACATAGGCTAAGTGTTGGGTTGAGTGAATTTTGATTATTTATAAGCTTTTATAGATAAAAGCAACACAACTTGCGCTACAAACACTATAACCAATCTTGATCCATGATTTGGATTAAAAAAAGAAATTTGTTTGATTATTTTGCGAATCAACATGAGCATTATTTTCCAAAGTTTTACATGGATACACATCTTCTAATGTGATCTCACCCGATGAATATGAGATTGATCAGGAGTTGTCCGATCATTCTATTGGATGTTATTATGATATATGGATAGAACCGCGACCCGTTGCCTATAAACGAGTCAAGAACCTTGGTATATATAGTGAAACGACGTCCCATTTCCTGGAAAGAGGCAAGAACTTTGGTATAAGAAAACACCACAACCAACCCCACCAAGTTGATTGACAAGTTTTGAACGCCACAAGCTAGAACGCTTGATAAGTTCTAAAAGTTCGTAAGGAACAAGAAGAGTTAAAAACTCACAATATTACTCAAATGAAGGATGATTACAAATGTTTACATTGCTCTCTATTTATAGATAAAATTATAAGGAAAACCAACCATCTTGATAGGTAACAAAAGCTATCACGATAAGCTATCAAATAAGCTAAACTACATATCAAAAGGGCCTTCTTGACATTTCACCACTTGAATCTTCCAGAAAGTTTCTTGGTTCATTGTCTTTTGCAAAACCCTTAGTATCCTCCAAGTAAATGACTATGACCTTCAAAATGCCTTGAAATGAAGAGAAGACTTTCAAATTGCCTTGTAATTTATCTAGACTTGTGCATTTAACATGGACAATCTTTTGGGCAGATTTTTGGACATGGCAAATGGTCCTTTATTGGGCTTTAATCTTCTTGAAAAGATAGGAAAAAGTCTTAGCTTTCATTGGGCTTTAATTTGACTCAATTCGGGCTTGAAATGAGTAAGTCATGGGCAAAACATAGGCTAAGTGTTGGGTTGGCCGAATTTTGTTTATTTTTGGGCTTTATAGATAAAAGCAACACAACATGGGCTACAAACACTAAAACCAATCTTGATCCATGACTTGGATTAAAATAAGAAACTTGTTTGATTATTTTGCGAAGCAACGTGAGCATTATTTTCCAAAGTTTTACATGGATACACATCTTCTTTGCTCATGGTTAGGATCATATCATCATCTTTGGCCATGGTTAGGATCATATCATCATCTTTGGCCATGGTTAGAATCATATCAAGTTAGATATTCTGAATTGCAGATTTTGAATTTCCAAAATCTTTTTTGGAGTAATGAGTGATTGATCAAACTTGAATTATATGTGGAGAAACTCGAATGGATAAGGAACAAACTCGATTGATAAAATATGGAACTCATTTGACTCTTTAAGAAACTTGGTTGAACCTTGATGAAACTTGGAGTCTGAAATACTAAACGTGATTGAAGTAAGATAACCCTCGGGTGATTCTTGATTATACAAGAAGGAAGTGTTATCGAACTCGGTAGACAAAGAAACAAACTCGGTTGACAATGGATCAAACTCGATTGACGAAGGATCAAACTCGATTGACAAATGATCAAACTCGGTTGAAAAAGGAATCAAACTCGAAAGAAGTGTTGTAAAACTCGGATAATGCTTTGTAAAACTCGAATGATACTTCAATGATAGAGGTATCCAAGATTCAACCATTTTTGAATAAAACCAAGTTTAGATTCACTATTTTCAACAAAACTTCACGAATTGACCCCAAATTAACAACGTAGGTGCGTTTTTCACACAAAAACACTTTTTGTGAAGTGTTATCGGCTAATTTCAAATTAAACACCAAAATTTGGACAAAAGCAGTAAGAACATAACTTTTTCTAAAAAATTAGAAAAATCTAAATTAAAATATGTGTGTTTGGAGTTAAGATTCGAGAGTTATATCAACTAATTCGTCCTTAGAAACTACAAACTCGATACAAATTTCAGATCAACTCATCCACATAATCAAAAACCTAAGGGGATTTTCAGATTTTGTAAGAAGTTCGATGATGAACAGTTCGAACAGATTAAAATCAGATTCGAAAATCACTCAAGAATTTGCCATATTTGGCTCTGATACCAATTGTTATTTCAAAATCAAACAATTCAATATGAATTAAGCAATAAGAACACAATCAGGAATCAAACACAATCGAATGATTATATTGAGAGATGAAATAATATTACAATAAATTTGTGGTTTCTTCTATACTGTTCTTGATTTCTTGCACAGAAACAATACAAACTTTCTGATCCGTACTTACTAAAGTACAACTACCCTCTATTTATACATTTACAAGAATACAAGAATTACAATAAACCCCCTGAACTTTTACAATTAAAATTCTTTTCTTCTCTCTCTCTCTCTACATATATATATATATATATGTTCCTAACAGCAATGTAAATTAGTTGTATTTTACTTTGTAAACATAAGTTGTTTTGAAAGTTTTCATTATGTATAAACTGATCATTTACCTTCCTTCTATGTTGTAATTTCGTTTCTCCAATTATAATGTAAATGTATATAGTCACAACTGATATACTTAGCTTTAGACTGAATATTGCAAATAGGCGGAGAAAGATAGGCACAAAAAGGCATCAATCAAACATGTTCTATGTCACATCCTTGCTTTAAAACACGCTTGCTTATCCCAGGAATAACAATAAATGCATAAAGCTAAATAAAATATAACAATAATTCTTGCACTACACATGCTTCAAGGTTACAGTACTAAGTTGCTAAAAACATCATAACATAAATAAAAGCAGCTACCCAAAACCCAAGGCATCATAAAGCTATACCACAAGCTGAAAGTTAGCTAAGTCCTCTGGGATGATCAGATAATAGACCTAAGCAGAAGGTCCAGCTTGTTCTTTACCTTTTCCTGTAAAAATTTGTAAATAGCAACTGTAAGCTAAAGCTTAGTGAGTAAACAGATATTCATGAATGCATGTAAAATATGAGGCGAAAGTGCCTATAAAGGCTGTTATGCTTGCTTGCTTGCTTGCTCGTTTGCTTAATACCCAGAAAGAATGCAGCACGATTGAGACATTTCACGCAGAACGGAGATGCCACCACTAGGGGTTTACCGCTGACAGATGATCAATCTGTGATGCGGGGCTAGCTACCCGCATAATGCTCAAGGGATAGTGGTGAACATCAGAATTGCTTGCTCGCTAAATATAATGCTTATGAGATGCACAAAGAAACGCTAACACAAAGTTTGCTGTATAGTATGCAGAACAATAAACAAATAGCAGATAAATATGCATATTAATAGATCAAATGTAAGATTCGGCTAAGCTGGGCATCACCTGTACCACAGTGTTCGCCTTTACTCACAAGAGTCTATTGAATTCCAAAGAAGTCATATAGAAGCAATTTATGTCTCAATTTCATATAAAACATGTAAACAAGAATAACTGTTACTCACAGTACTGAAAATGCTTGAAATATTCTGAAATGCTTGCTCGGGCTTACTTACGCTTTAAGTTGCTTTATAATGCTTGCACTTGCTTATCTAGGCTTTTAATATATTCTGGCACTGGCTTTGACTCGCAACTGGGCTAAACAGCTTATGTATAATATCTGAAGTTTAATATTACAGAACATGTGCTAAATTAATATTGCTAGCTCAATATTCCAATATCTATAAGCCATAACTTCTAGCTAAATATTTTGCTATTTATTTTGCTAATTTATGCGTTGTTCGTAAATTTTATCAATTAAATTCGAAATTTAGGGGCTAGATTCGAATCTGAGCATCAGACTCGAAGCCAGATTCGAATCTGAGCATCAGATTCGAACCAGGGGGGTAGATTCGAACCCCATTCTCGAATCTAGCTCTATTCGAGTTTGTTCTTGGCATTTCGAGTCTGTTCTATGCATACTCGAGTTTGTTCATAAACTACCGCTTTAAACATGCATTTTCAAGCCTCAAATCCATAAATAAGCTAAGTAATAGGTCTCGGTTTAGTTATATCATGCATAATCTACCATATTTTAGCTAAAACTCATACGAAATCAGCTTTAAATCGCCTAAAATGATAAACTCGAATTTGTAGCTTTAAAACCGAAAGTGCAGAAAACGAAAAGGGCGATTCTTACCTCAAAACCGTATGAAATCTCACATGCAATGGTATATTCGCGTAGTACACTTCGAGACCTTTCCGATGACGTATAGAACTCGAGATTTGGCCGGTCGGTTTGGGAGAAAAGCTAGAGAGAAGTTCGGGTTCTAGAGAGAGGAGCTCTGAAAATGCTAGACGGGTTTTGCAAAAGTGTGAAAATGGAGCACTCAACTCCTATTTATACTAAATCTCGAAATTACATCTTTTTACGCAAATTGCTCAAAATTACTTAAAATAAAAATGCAAATAAAAGGCAAGGTGTTATAGTATGAGCCCACCACGCTTGCACTTCGTCCTCGAAGTACCTAAGGCTCAAACAGATGTGGGTGTCGAACTCTCACGTCTTGCTCAGATTCCCAGGTCTGAGATGTTCCGTGAAAAGTTCTCCATTGCACCAACACCATTGCTACCTCTCGATTTCTCAACTTCTTCATCTTTGTTTCTAGAATAATTTCAGGCTCGTCACATTGCAGCTTCTCATTAATCTTATAAGTTAGATGATCGGCCCACTTTTCTCTTTCATCTTCTTTGCACTTCCTTAGTTGCGAAACGTGAAACACGGGGTGTATGTTGGACAGTTCGCTCGGCAAGTCCAACAGATAAGATTGAGTTCCAACACGCTCGGTGATCTTGAAAGGACCAACGAATCGTGGTGCTAACTTGCCACGCTTGCCGAATCTGAACACACCTTTCATCGGCGAGACTTTTAATACAACATAGTCGTCCTTCTGAAATTCCAATGGCTTATGACGTCGGTCATGATACGATTTCTGTCGAGATTGAGCGGTTTCCAATCGTTGACGTATGATTCGGATCTTTTCATTTGTCTGCTGAAGTAGCTCGGGACCGGCGATTGGTGCTTCACCGGCTTCATGCCAACACGTAGGAGTTCGGCACTTGCGTCCGTATAAGGCTTCGAAAGGTGCGGCTTTGATAGATGAGTGGTAACTATTGTTATAAGAAAATTCTGCTAATGGCAAGTGGTCATCCCAACTACCGCTAAACTCAAGAACACATGCCCGCAGCATGTCTTCGAGTGTAAGGATCGTACGCTCACTCTGGCCATCAGGCTGTGGATGATACGCTGTGCTCATTCTGATCTTAGTGCCTAATCCATCTTGTAATGCACTCTAGAACCTAGAAGTGAATCGGCTGTCGCGGTCGGAAACAATTGACAGAGGCACACCGTGTCGAGTAACGATCTCGTCTATATACAACTTAGCCAACTTCTCCAATGAGTAGTTCTCGCGAATTGGAATAAAATGAGCGACTTTGGTTAGACGATCCACAATCACCCATATTGCATCGTGCTGTCTTCGCGTAGTCGGAAGCTTCGTCACAAAGTCCATCGTTATGTGATCGAACTTCCACTCGGGAATCGGTAGAGGCTGTAGACCGCCATAAGGCTGCTGATGCTCCGCTTTGACCAATCGGCAAGTAACACAATTATCGACATATTGGCCTACGTCTCTTTTCATACCGGGCCACCAATACTCGGCTTTTAGATCGTTGTACATCTTGGTGCTGCCAGGATGTACCGAGAAGTTAGAACAGTGGGCTTCCGAAAGAATTTTCTGTCGAACATCACCAAATTTGGGAACCCAGAGTTGAGGTTTTCTTCTTTTAGAGCTTCGGCTGAGCAACAAGGATTTCATCGATCAAAGTTGATGAAAACAAAGTATGGGTCAAGGTATAAAGACATTTAGCAGAGTAGGATTTACGACTCAATGCGTCGGCCACCACATTCGCTTTGCCAGGGTGATACAGAATATCACAGTCATAGTCTTTGATGAGTTCCATGGAGCGTCGCTGGCGCATGTTGAGCTCCTTCTGGCTGAAAATATACTTAAGGCTCTTGTGATCCGTATACAGTTGACATTTGGTGCCGTAGAGATAATGCCGCCATGTTTTCAACGCAAAAGTCACAGCAGCAAGTTCAAGGTCATGAGTCGGATGACTCTTTTCATGATCCTTAAGCTGGCGAGAAGCATATGCTATGACTCTGCCTCTTTGCATCAAAACACACCCAAGCCCTTGATATGAAGCATCGCTGAAGACCACAAAGTCTTCATTGCCTTCGGGTAAGGCCAGAATAGGTGCTTCGGTGAGTTTCTGTTTTAAAGTTCGGAATGCGTTCTCTTGAGCTTCTTCCCAAATAAAGGGAACATTCTTGCGAGTAAGAGATGTAAGAGGCATGGCTAGTTTTGAGAAGTCCTTAATGAATCGACGGTAGTAACCCGCCAATCCCAAGAAACTTCAGATCTCGGTAGCTGATTTGGGAGCTTCCCAAATTTTGAATGGCTTCTATCTTAGAAGGATCCACAGAGATTCCTTCACCAGATATCACGTGACCAAGGAATTGCATCTGATAAGATACAAGATTTGCAAGTTAACGCTGAGCATGAAATTTAAGAAAAGATAAGCTTAAAAATGAATAAATCGAGATTGTAAGCACCTGTCGCAACCAAAATTCGCATTTAGAGAACTTGGCGTAAAGTCGCTCTTTGCGCAGCAACTCTAGCAACTCTCTAAGATGCACAACATGCTCAGCTTCAGTTTTCGAGTAGATGAGAATATCGTCTATAAAGACGATAACAGACTTATCAAGCATTGGTCTACAAACGCGGTTCATCAGATCCATGAACGCCGCAGGAGCATTAGTAAGGCCAAAGGGCATAACAAGAAACTCGTAATGCCCATATCTAGTACGGAAAGCTGTTTTGGGAACATCTTCTTCCTGAACTTTGAGCTGATGATACCCAGATCTAAGATCGATCTTTGAGAAGTAACTGGCTCCCGAAGCTGGTCGAAAAGATCGTCTATTCTGGGCAACGGATATTTGTTCTTTATTGTTACCTTGTTCAACTCCCTATAATCAATGCACATCCGAAGAGTCCCATCTTTCTTCTTAACGAATAAAACAGGAGCTCCCCAGGGAGATGAACTTGGTCGTATGAGTCCCTTATCTAGCAATTCTTGCAATTGCTTCATCATTTCTTGCATCTCTGCAGGTGCAAGTCTATAAGGGGCTCGAGCAATCGGTGCCGCGCCGGGCACTAAGTCAATTCTGAACTCCACCTGACGGTCTGGCGGGAGTCCAGAGATGTCCTCGGGAAAGACATCGGGAAACTCGGAGGCTATCGGAACCTCGGCTAATGCTTTCTTTTCAGACTTAGCATCTATCGCATATGCTAAGTATGACACACAACCCTTAGCTATATGTTTCCTAGCTTTGACTACAGAAATTAAGCATATTTCACCTGTCTTTCTGTCACCGTAGATGTAAATATTGCGGCCATCCAGAGTAGTGAGCTTTATCAACTTCTTCTTGCAGACAATGCTGGCGTCATGATGATCAAGCCAATCCATACCCACGATGACGTCGAATTCATGAAAGTCCATCGGGATAAGGTCCAGTTGGAATGTGCAGTTGTCGAGCAAAATGATGCAGTCACGGTAAATTTTATCGGTAGACACACTTACATTACTAGCCGTTTCAATATCAAAGATAACAGGTAGAGTAGACGGTGCAATTCCAAGTTTAGATGCAAATGAATTTGATATGAAGGAACGGTTGGCTCCTGAATCAAAAATAACTCTAGCAGGTACGGAGTTAACGAGAAACATACCAGATACCACATCTGGTATTTCCTTTGCTTGCTCAGCCGTGATTTAGAATGCGCGATTCTGACTCCGAGCTGGCTCGTTACGGCGACTAGAACCTCCTCGCGATGTGCTATGTCGGGCCGGTTGATTTTGTCTTTGCCGTTGTTGTTGATGTTGTTGCTGAGGTCGGTATTGCTGCTGCTGCAATCGCGGATGATGCTCTGCACTCGGGTAAATCATGCTGAACGGATGCGTACATGCATGCTCATTATGTCCAGGGCGTAAACAATTGTTGCAAACTTTAACTCTGTTAGGACATTCTTCACTGCTATGTCCTATTTCGTTGCACACATAGCACCTCACATCATTGGGGTTACAACGCCTAATGTGTGACTTCTGGCAGCGGCGACACTGCCTCGGCTCAGAATGTACCGCATAAGATCGAGTTTGCTGTGCCGTAGGCGAGCTGAACTGTCGGTACTGAGACTGCTGTGGCTGTGAATATCTGGATGAGGATCCAGAATAGCTTCCGGTGCGCGATTTCTTGGGCGGTGATGGACATGTCGGGTTAATAGAGGAAGTAGGAACTCCTCCAGCTCGAATAAAATCCTGCTCGAGAATTCGAGCAGCTTCAACACAGTCAGCATAGTTGGTATATCCCCGGTGCTTCAAGAACTTCTGATATTCAGGATGCAGACCCATCAGAAAACGGTCGATCTTTCGCTCTTCAGTAGCGACTTGATAGTCAGACAGCAAGCTTAGTCGGGTGAATTCTATCTCATACTCAGTCACCGATTTGGTTCCCAGAGTAAGAGACATCAGTTTCTCTTCCAAACGCTTCTTTTCATCAGCTGGGCAGTACTGACGAAAGAAAATAACCTTAAATTCATCCCAAGATAGGGACTTAATCCAGTTGGCTCCGTGCATGTTTTCCTGAGACCTCCACCACATAACAGCGCCACCCTCGAACAGTGTTGTAGCGAAGCTGACCTTTGATTCTTCAGCACAGTCACTAATGAGAAAAATCCGCTCAATGCCAGTGATCCACTCAAGCGCTTCGATCGAATTTGCAGCACCCTTAAAAGGTTGAGCTCCGCAAGCCTTAAAGTAACGGAAGTTGCAGCCCTTAGGAGGGACTACAGGGGCTTCCTCCTCGTCGGTGTCGTCGTTGTGGCGTCCAGTGTCATCATGCTGTTGTTTCCTACGTTCTTCTCTACGCTTAGTTTCGGCTTCATCACGAGCACGAAACTGATCTTGTAAGAACTTAGCTTGACGCTCGTTGTTCTCATTAAGCATTGTTTGCATTATTTGCATGATCTGTTCAGGAGTGAGTCCACCTCCAGCTCCTTCACCAGATCCAGACATGTTCTGAAATTATATAAATAATACTTGCATAAGAATAGGCATAACTCCTATTCTACCCCATTTCCCAATTCCTAAAGCAAAGTCAAAGCCTATCTCAGGTCAAGTTAAAGCCTAGACATTCGAAGCTAATATCTTTGCTTAAAAGTTTGAGTCCAAGTGTTATTGCTAACACTTGAATCCCTCAAACTAATGCTCTAATACCATCCTGTCACATCCTTGCTTTAAAACACGCTTGCTTATCCCAGGAATAACAATAAATGCATAAAGCTAAATAAAATATTACAATAAGTCTTGCACTACACATGCTTCAAGGTTACAGTACTAAGTTGCTAAAAACATCATAACATAAATAAAAGCAGCTACCCAAAACCCAAGGCATCATAAAGCTATACCACAAGCTGAAAGTTAGCTAAGTCCTCTGGGATGATCAGATAATAGACCTAAGCAGAAGGTCCAGCTTGTTCTTTACCTTTTCCTGTAAAAATTTGTAAATAGCAACTGTAAGCTAAAGCTTAGTGAGTAAACAGATATTCATGAATGCATGTAAAATATGAGGCGAAAGTGCCTATAAAGGCTGTTATGCTTGCTTGCTTGCTTGCTCGTTTGCTTAATACCCAGAAAGAATGCTGCACGATTGAGACATTTCACGCAGAACGGAGATGCCACCACTAGGGGTTTACCGCTGACAGATGATCAATCTGTGATGCGGGGCTAGCTACCCGCATAATGCTCAAGGGATAGTGGTGAACATCAGAATTGCTTGCTCGCTAAATATAATGCTTATGAGATGCACAAAGAAACGCTAACACAAAGTTTGCTGTATAGTATGCAGAACAATAAACAAATAGCAGATAAATATGCATATTAATAGATCAAATGTAAGATTCGGCTAAGCTGGGCATTACCTGTACCACAGTGTTCGCCTTTACTCACAAGAGTCTATTGAATTCCAAAGAAGTCATATAGAAGCAATTTATGTCTCAATTTCATATAAAACATGTAAACAAGAATAACTGTTACTCACAGTACTGAAAATGCTTGAAATATTCTGAAATGCTTGCTCGGGCTTATTTACGCTTTAAATTGCTTTATAATGCTTGCACTTGCTTATCTAGGCTTTTAATATATTCTGGCACTGGCTTTGACTCGCAACTGGGCTAAACAGCTTATGTATAATATCTGAAGTTTAATATTACAGAACATGTGCTAAATTAATATTGCTAGCTCAATATTCCAATATCTATAAGCCATAACTTCTAGCTAAATGTTTTGCTATTTATTTTGCTAATTTATGCGTTGTTAGTAAATTTTATCAATTAAATTCGAAATTTAGGGGCTAGATTCGAATCTGAGCATCAGACTCGAAGCCAGATTCGAATCTGAGCATCAGATTCGAAGACAGATTCGAACCAGGGGGGTAGATTCGAACCCCATTCTCGAATCTAGCTCTATTCGAGTTTGTTCTTGGCATTTCGAGTCTGTTCTATGCATACTCGAGTTTGTTCATAAACTCCCGCTTTAAACATGCATTTTCAAGCCTCAAATCCATAAATAAGCTAAGTAATAGGTCTCGGTTTAGTTATATCATGCATAATCTACAGTATTTTAGCTAAAACTCATACGAAATCAGCTTTAAATCGCCTAAAATGATAAACTCGAATTTGTAGCTTCAAAACCGAAAGTGCAGAAAACGAAAAGGGCGATTCTTACCTCAAAACCGTATGAAATCTCACATGCAATGGTAGATTCGCGTAGTACACTTCGAGACCTTTCCGATGACGTATAGAACTCGAGATTTGGCCGGTCGGTTTGGGAGAAAAGCTAGAGAGAAGTTTGGGTTCTAGAGAGAGGAGCTCTGAAAATGCTAGACGGGTTTTGCAAAAGTGTGAAAATGGAGCACTCAACTCCTATTTATACTAAATCTCGAAATTACATCTTTTTACGCAAATTGCTCAAATTACTTAAAATAAAAATGCAAATAAAAGGCAAGGTGTTATATTCTATGTCTTTAGGGGAGATTTCTGATCAAACTTGATTGACATACTTAGCAGGAGATTTTAAGGCCGTTAATGCCTTAATCAAACATGATAAGTGATTTGCAAAATTAGCCTAAGTCTACTTTACACTATTACACTAGTTGTAACCTCGCGGATTGCCAAAACTGTCCGTATCTGTTGGACAAGTTTGACAGAATATGCCTAAGCTGTCCATATTTGTTGGACTGGTTTGATAGAATATGCCTAAGAAGACAAAACTTCTTTGTCAGAATTTTTCTTGGTGCAAGAAAAGTAAATTTGTACTATCAAAAGACATTCCCACTTTTTCCACAACCAATAAAGAAACTTCACTGGGATTCCATATATTAGTATATAAGAGAAGCTTCCAAGGAAAGAGAAAGTATCTGAGATTTTCACAAACATAGAACGTGAGATTCTGAGGGTGGTTCATTGTTTGATGTGCAAGATATCAAGAACTCACATTGTAATATTTCTTCTCTCAATATTAATCATTCAACATTATATGTTATGATCTGATTGTGTATGATATATTGTTATATGAATTGCATAATATTGAATTATCAATTGGTATCAAAGACAATTGCAAAAAAAGCTCAAGACAATTGAGACAACTGCAGAAGAGTTAAAGATGAAAAATGATTTGTTTTTTTTGATTGATCAATGAAACTTCCTTATTGGATGCAATGATAGCGGGGTGCCTTTACAAAAAGACAAGAGAACTTTTCCTGCACATTATGACAAAACAGATGTTGTCCCTTTGCTGCGAAAATCTTTGTCTTTTCCTTTTTGTCTTTGTTTCATACAGCTTTACCTTAAAGAGGAATGTCAACGTTAAATCTTTCCTCTTTATGTAAAGCCATTTTGGTATAAGAAATGGTCTGTCACCCATTTCAAATATCCTCTTTGTCTTCATTTATCAAAACCGCTTAGGCAGATAAAGCGGCTTTTGATTTTCCACTTTATCTTCGACTTGTAGACTAATCTTCATGTCTAAGACTTTACATGATGACATGAAAAAAAATTCCATAAAGTGTAAGACCTGTTCACAAAGAATAACACTTTATTTGGGTCAAAGCTGTCCAACAGATATGAACAGCGTAGATAGTTTATGTCGAACCTGTCCAACAGCTTAGGCAATCTACCAGGTTACAATGAATGTAACAGTGTGAACAACTTTAGGTTTATATTGCAAATCGCTTATCAGGTTTCAATAAGGCATTATAGCAGCCTTATGTTTTCCTTTAAGTGAATCAAATAGGTTTGATTGAAAATCTCCCCCTATGATATGGAACAGGTTTGATAGAGGCCTTTTTGTGCCTCAATCAACAGTTAAGTTTGACTTGTATAGACAACAACATTTAAGTTTGAATTTATAAAATCATAAATTCCATGTTATGTATTACATATAAACCATCATGCAACTGAAGCTTAATTAAAGATGAGTTTGCCCTGCGCAGTATTCCCATACGTAATACCGTGTATTAAATATATATGCACTCGCTGTTAGCCGAGCCGAACTAACCCGAATGGGGGACATGACTCCCGACAGATCTATCCACAATATATTCGCGCTTACAAATAAATGCAATCAACGGTTCATGATGTGAGGGATGATGGAACCACATGTGTAATACATAATAGAAATGAAGTTATTTTCGAGTCCATATAAAAACGAAGCATGTATTTCAACCCCAAAACATAACATTGTGAACATAGGGGCTATGAGGACTCACCGAGCTTGTGATGGCAAAAACGAGCGAAAAAGGCAAATTAGCGTAAGTTGATGGGTGATGCACTGGGTGAGTTTAATCGAGCCCTAAATGATAATAGAGACTTAATATCTCTAATATATGATAATATATATATTTGTAGATTTTTATATCTTAAATCACCCAACATTACAAGTTTATAAATAAAACTCACTTAAGACGTCAAGTTTATATATATATAACTGGGTTTATTTTGAAAAAAACCAACATGTTTTCACCTTTTTTGTGTATACGTCCCTTCATTTTATTTTTTTCCATAAAAAAGCTCAAGTTATTCTTTTCTTATTGGTTTAGTGAAATTTTGGACATTAGACCCCGGTTTTAATATGTGAACCGGGTTCTAAAAACTTGAAAAACCGGGTTATAATGTCCAAATTTCACTAAACCAATAAGAAAAGAATAACTTGAGGTTTTTTATGGAAAAAAAATAACATGGAGGGACGAAAACGCAGAAAATGTGAAAACATGTTGGATTTTTAGTGAAATTTTGGACATTAGACCCCGGTTATAATAAGTGAACCGGGTTCTAAAAACTTGAAAAACCTGGTTCTAATGTCCAAATTTGACTAAACCAATAAGAAAAGAATAACTTGAGATTTTTTATGGAAAAAAATAACATGGAGGTCGAAAACGCAAAAAACGTGAAAACATGTTGTTTTTTTCGTAATAAACCATATATAATATTCCAGCTTTTTCGAAGGTTTTTCGGCCTACTTTGAGGCTGTTTTTGACCAAGCTCCAAAACGTTTTAGGTTTTGGTTTTCTTGGACATTAAACTACTATATACAAAGAATTTTTGGAGTCAAGAACGGACATTTTTCGAGATGTTTAGGTTGGTGAAAAAGCTTGTTGAAAACCCTATGTTGGCCATTTTTGAGCTGTCAAACTTTCGGTTTCCCAAATAATTTCTGAAGGTCTTAAACTCCAAAATAAATTATAAAAACTTCCAGATCTATAGCTAAGACATAGATCTAACCTTTGAGACAAGAATCAACTCATTTCGTTAAGTTATGAATTAGTTATGATTTCTCAAAATCGATATAAATTTTCTACCGAAAATTCGTAGTTTATAAACTTGAAATAACTAGTGATTCTTGTTGTTTATTCAAAGACTACTTGTATAAAAGTTATAAAACCCATATATATTACTTGTTTTCATAATATTAACACTGTTATGATGTGTTTATATATTCATAATCACATTTGAAGAAAACAACTTAAAAACAAAACTAGAAATTTATAAACTTGAGTTTTTATGAAACTTGTTGTTGTTGGTGATTATATATATTATGCAATACTTATATAATCATAAATATAAGATGAAATAAGCTAGTATTTACTTACTTTGATGTGTTAGGAGAATGAAAATGAGTAGAAGACTTGATCCTGAAAGAGTTGCACAAGGAATACTTTGAAATATTTCAAGAAAACCAAAATTGAAATTTTGGTTTTTCACTAGGCCTTGGTGCCGGATTTGAGAGGTGAAAAAGAGAGATATTTTTGTGTTTGAAGGTGTGGAAAATGAATGAGAATGAGGTCTCTATTTTTAGAGAAGAAAAGGTGGTGAAATGATGATAGATTTGAAGGTTGAGTGTAAATCTTTGTGGAGCGTAAGAGTGAAATGTGATGATGGTGATTGTGTATGGTGTTTTATTAATAAAAAAAGGAAAGTCAACACCTATGTAGTACCCCCTAGTGCCGGCCACTACATGGTATATTCATGTATTTTTTATTTTTGTATAAAAGCATTTAGAAATGTATTCTTGTATTTCCCTTTTCTTGTAAATTCATAAATACTTTTGGATGCATTGTTTTAATGAATTGTTTTAGTCTTGCATAATTAATGTTAAGTAATTGTATTAGTGTATGATTACTTTCACTAATCATAATTTAATTATGTACTTAGTTGAATTAATCCCTCATATCGTAAATCGATCGGATTAATTGATTTTCCGATTCATCGCACCGATGAATTTGATTCTAATTGAGTTGAATTTTCCAATAACATTGTTAATCACCATGATTAATTTCTAATGACAACTGATTAGGTTATAATTGGCTATTAAATACAGATTAGGTCATCGTTGCTAACCTGGTTTAGTGCCGGATGTTACAGTCTCCCCCTGTTAAGGGAATTTCGTCCCGAAATTAGCTCGTGTTCTCCACTGCTTGAGTATTTGAGAACACATGACGGTATTTTTCTCGGATTTGGTCTTCGCATTCCCACGTAAACTCAGGACCTCACTTAGTGTTCCATCTGACTTTTATTATTGGGATCCGGCTGTGCTTTAGTTTCTTGACTTCTCGGTCCATTATTTCCACGGGTTGTTCAATGAAGTTCAACTTATCATCTAGCTCTAACTCGTCCATAGGTATAACGAGTGTCTCATCAGGCAGGCACTTCTTAAGGTTAAATACGTGGAAGGTATTATGAACGTTATTAAGCTCTGGGGGCAGATCGATTCGGTAGGCTACCGGGCCAATTCTTTTGGTGATCTTGAATGGTCCGATATAACGAGGATTGAGTTTTTCTCGTTTCCCAAAACGAATTACGCCTTTCCAAGGCGAGACTTTCAACATTACTTGATCTCCCTTTTGAAATTCCAAATCCTTCCGTCGAACATCTGCATAGCTCTTCTGTCGATCCCGCGCGATCTTTAATCGGTTTCGAATCTGGGCTATCTTTTCTGTAGTCTCCTGGATGATCTTAGGTCCAGTAATTTGGCTATCTCCTACCTCAGCCCAGCAAAGTGGTGATCGACACTTTCGCCCATTGAGTGCCTCGAATGGAGCGGTCTTAATACTCGAGTGATAGCTGTTGTTATAGGAAAACTCGACTAATGGCAGGTGCCTGTCCCAACTTTTGCCAAAGACGATAACGCTTGCCCTTAACATGTCTTCCAAAGTCTGAATTGTCTTTTCACTCTGACCATCCATCTATGGGTGATAGGCTGTGCTCATATCTAGGCGTATACCCAATTCCACTTGCAATGATTGCCAAAATCTTGATGTGAACCGGCTGTCCCTTTCTGATATAATTGATACAGGTACTCCATGCCTTGAGACGACTTCTTTAAGATAGATTCGTGTTAACTTATCCATCTTAGCGGTCTCCTTGATTGGCAAAAAGTGTGTGGTCTTTGTAAGTCGATCCACAATCACCCAAATGGTGTCAAAACCTCCAGAAGTCTTTGACAACTTGGTGATGAAGTCCATGGTGATATTCTCCCACTTTCACTGGGGCATTTCTAGTTGAACCAACAATCCTGATGGTTTCTGGTGTTCAGCCTTAACTTTCAAACACGTTAAACACTTGCTGACATATGTAGCAATGTCAGCCTTCATGTTTGGCCACCGGTACATTCCCTTCAAGTCGTGATACATCTTATCTGACCCTGGGTGAATAGCATATCTTGTTTTATGCCCTTCATCCATCACCAACTTCTTCACTCCTGCGAGTTTTGGTAGCCAAATTCTGCCCATGAAGTACCGACATCCATCTGACTTGATTTCAAACTGCTTATCCATTCCTCTCAACGCTTCATCCAGCAGATTACCCTCCTTGAGTGCTTCTTCTTGTACCTCGCGGACTTGAGAGTTTAGGTTTTACTGTACAGTCATGACCAATGCTTGGACTCTCAAAGGTTTAACCCGTTCCTTTCGGCTCAGGGCAACAGCTACAACATTCGCCTTACCCGGATGATAACGAATCTCGCAGTCGTAATCGCTAAGCAGCTCAACCCAGCGACACTGCCTCATGTTTATTTCCTTTTGGTTTAGAATATGTTGAAGGCTCTTGTGAATTGTAAACACCGTGCACTTCGTACCGTGAAGGTAGTGCCTCCACATTTTAAGAGCAAACACCACTGCTCTGAGCTCCAAGTCATGAGTCGTATAGTTCACCTCGTGGATTTTGAGTTGCCGTGATGCGTAAGCAATGACTTTATCCTTTTGCATGAGCACACAACCTAATCCATTGTGTGAAGCATCACAGTAGACCACAAAATTTTTTGTCCCTTCAGGTAAGGACAGAGTTGGTGCACTACACAATTTTTGCTTTAACTGTTGAAACGCCTTTTCTGGCTCTTCACCCCAGCTATACTTCACATCTTTCCGAGTCAGCTCGGTTAGGGAACCCGCTATCTTTGAGGAGTTTTGAATAAATCGCTCGTAATAACCGGCAAGTCCTAGAAACTGGCCGATTTCTGTGGGAGTTATAGGAGTTGCCCTGTTGTTTACGACCTTGATTTTTGATGGGTCAACTTGGATTCCCTGGCTGTTGATCACATGCCCAAGGAATTTGACTTCTCGCAACCAAAATTCACACTTTGAAAATTTGGCGTATAACTGTTCCTTCTCTAACAACTCCAATATCAGCTTGAGATGTTGTTGATGTTCATCTTGGCTTCGGGAGTAGATGAGAATGTCGTCTATGAACACTATCACGAATTTGTCCAGAACACTATCACCCAAATGGCATCACTTGAAATTCGTAATGTCCATAACGCGTTCTGAAGGCCGTCTTTGGAGTATCTTCCTCCCGAACCTTGACTTGATGATACCCGGAGTGCAAGTTAATATTCGAGTAAAAGCTAGATCCCTGCAGTTGGTCAAATAGATCGTAAATTCTGGGAAAGGGGTAGCGGTTCTTTACCGTTAATTTATTTAGCTCACCGTAGTCGATGCACATTCTGAAGGATCCGTCTTTCTTTTTCACATATAAGACCGGAGCTCCCAAGGTGAGGAACTTGGTCGAATAAATCCCTTATCCATCAACTCTTGTAGTTGGCTGGATAGCTCTTGCATTCAAGAATGAGAGAGTGTGTATGGGGCTCTTGCGACCGGTGCAGCTCCCGGCACCAAGTCGATTTGGAACTCCACTTGCCTAGCTGGCGGAAGCCCAGGCAAATCTTCCAGAACGACCTTCGGATAGTCACAAACCACTGGAATATCCACGAGTCGTTTCTCCTCCGACTCTTTTTCTGCAATCTGTACTAGTACTGCATGGCAACCCTTTCTAAGGCATTTTAACGTCCTTAGGCCGGATATGACATTCAGCTGACGATTCTTTCTTTCCCCTTGGACTGTTAGGACCTTCTTCTTGTGGAGTGGTATCCATACCACTTTCTTACCGCACAAAATCTCGGCATAATTGTGTGACAACCAATCCATACCAATTACTATATCAAAACATCCGAGTTCTATAGGCGTCAAGTCTATCTTAAAGGGGTAATCTTCCAACTTCAGCGTGCATTCCTTAATAATACTATTTGCCTTTATTATTTTTCCGTCAGCTAGCTCTATAGTATTATAGTTGTGTAAGGGAAAAGGAGTGGCATTCAATTGCTTACTAAACTTATCTGATATAAAGCTCCTATCAGCCCCAGTATCAAAGAGTACGTAAGCGTAAATGTCATTTAAAAGAAACGTACCTGGTACCACATGGGGATCCTGACGAGCGTCACCTGCTCCTAATACAAAAGCTCTCCCCTAAGCTCCTCAACCGTTTTTCAACCTCGGGCACTCACTCCTGAAGTGCCCGACAGCTCCACACTCATAGCAGCCTCTATGATTGCCGCCGTTGTTACTCGAGGTACCAAATTTACAGTCCTTGGCCAAACGACCAAGACGTTTGCACTTTCCACAAGGGGTTGGGCAGGGACCCTTGTTGTGATACACGCTAAAATACGTCAACAAAAATTGTTGGTGAGCTCATAGGTTTACACGTAAATCTGACTTGTATGGACAACAACAGTTAAGTTTGAATTTAAAAAATCATAAATTCCATGTTATGTATTCCATATAACCCATCATGCAACCGAAGCTTAATTAAAGATGAGTTTGCCCTGTGCAGTATTCCCATGCGTAATACCGTGTGTTAAATATATATGCACTCGCTGTTAGCCGAGCCGAACTAACCCGAACGGGGGACATGACTCCAGATAGATCTATTCAAAATATATTCGCGCTTGACTGATGGAACCACATGTGTAATACATAATAGAAATGAAGTTGTTTTCGTGTCCATATAAAAACGAAGCATGTATTTCAACCCCAAAACATAACATTGTGAAAATAGGGGCTATGAGGACTCACCGAGCTTCTGATGGCAAAAACGAGCGAAAAAGGCAAATTAGCGTAAGTTGATGGGTGATGCACCGGGTGAGTTTAATCGAGCCCTAATGATAATAGGGACTTAATATCTCTAATATATGATAATATATATATTTATAGATTTTTATGTATTAAATCACCCAACATTACAAGTTTATAAATAAAAAACCCACTTAAAACTTCAAGGTTATATATATATAATTTTCCAGCTTTTTCGAAGGTTTTTCGGCCTACTTTGAGGCTGTTTTTGACCAAGCTCCAAAACGTTTTAGGATTTGGTTTTCTCGGACATGAAACTACTATATACAAAGAACTTTTAGAGTCAAGAACGGACATTTTTCGAGATGTTTAGGTTGGGGAAAAAGCTTGTTTTCATAATATTAACACTATGATGTGTTTATATATTCATATTCATATTTGAAGAAAAGAGCTTAAAAACAAAACTAGAAATTTATAAACTTGAGTTTTATGAAACTTGTTGTTGTTGGTGATTATATATATTATGCAAGACTTATATAAACATAAATATAAGATGAAATAAGCTAGTATTTACTTACTTTGATGTGTTAAGAGAATGAAAATGAGTAGAAGACTTGATCTTGAAAGAGTTGCACAAGGAATACTTTGAAATATTTCAAGAACACCAAAATTGAAATTTAGGTTTTTAACTAGGCCTTGGGGCCAGATTTGAGAGGAGAAAAAGAGATATATTTTTGTGTTTGAAGGTGTGGAAAATGAATGAGAATGAGGTCTCTATTTATAGAGAAGAAAAGGTGGTGAAATGATGACAGATTTGAAGGTTGAGTGTAAATCTTTATGGACTGTAAGAGTGAAATGTGATTACGGTGATTGTGTATGATGTTTTATTAATAAAAAAAATGAAATTCAACACCTATGTAGTACCCCCTAGAGCCGGCCACTACATGGTATATCCATGTATTTTCCTTTTTCTTTTGTATAAAAGTATTTAGAAATGTATTCTTGTATTTCTTTTTTCTTGTAAATTCATAAATAGTTTTGGATGCATTGTTTTAATGAATTGTTTTAGTCTTGCATAATTAATGTTAAGTAATTGTATTAGTGTATGATTACTTTCACTAATCATAATTTAATTATGTACTTAGTTGAATTAATCCCTCATATCGTAAATCGATCGGATTAATTGATTTCCCGATTCATCGCACTGATGAATTTGATTCTAATTGAGTTGAATTTTCCAATAACATTGTTAATCACCTTGATTAATTTCTAATGACCACTGATTAGGTTATAATTGGCTATTAAATACAGATTAGGTCATCGTTGCTAACCTGGTTTTGTGCCGGATGTTACAATGTTAGCTCTTTATCTGTTTCTTGAGTAGCATCATCATCCGATTCATCATTTATTGTTGACTTAAGAATGTCTAAATCTATCGGCATCTGGTATGTGTTTACGTATTGCACAGTAAAAATTTGACCCTGGATGACAAACTCGCCAGCTTCGTCTTCTTCATCTACAAATACTTCATCGTTTGGTATCCAATCGGGAACATTTTCTTAGATAAACTCTCATTCCTCTAGTTCTTCCAAATCATCTTTAAAATCTAAATTCATCTCGCCGTCATCATCAAAATCGGCCAAGGCTCCAATTATTTCTTGATCAACTAACTCTGATGCTTCGGGAGCCTTGCCTTTATCCTAACTTCCTCCTCCTCCTGACCCAGATGATCCAGGCTCCCCGTGAGTCTCAGCATGCTGAGCAGTCTCACGTGGAAGATCTGCTAGCTCACTGTCTTTTTGCATGCTGGGGTCACCTCCTTCATCGTCAGTGTCTCTTCTAACTCCCCTTAACTCATCACCTCGACAACTGCTCTCCCCCTGAGCTTGTAGATATTTCATTATTTGCTCAACGAGGGTCTACAGAGTCAGGATTTGTGACTGCTGAGTTGTCGTCGCTTCTTGCTGAGCAGCTACTGTCGTTTCTTACTTATCATTTTTCTGTTTCAGTCTTGAGTTATGCTGCTGCAACTCATTTACGGCTTGTGATAGCTGGAATATTTGGACTCTTTGGAAGTCTACTTTGCTTTTCAGCTCTATGAAACGCTGGTTGTCAGAAAATGTAGTGGACGTGGATGGAGTTGAAGTTGATGTGGATGGAGCGGTGGTTGCGGCAGATGGAATGGTAGCCGAAGTAAACGGAGCTCCCTGACTAATGGGTTGTCGCTTTGCTCTTTTTTGTGTGGCAATTGTTGCTTCCTCTTCTAATATAAAGTCCTCATCTCCTTCTTCTTCATCACGAAGTACAGGACGTTACATATTTCTTCGGCTTACCACAACTCTAGAGTCATATCTTTCAAATGACACTGTTGGATTAACATCGTCAGCTTCCTCCTCACCTAAACTAGATCCTGATTCAGATTTAGAGGCGGTCTCTACTTGACCTTCAACCTCTTCATGAGTCTCTGTTCCTTCTGTGCCTTCAGTATCGGCGACTGGAGGCTGATATTCATCAAATTCTCTAAATACGACATCCATGCCGGTTGGGGATTCCAAAATCTCATGGACAAGCTGTTCTGCTATGTTCTCTTGAGCTGCGGCTCTTTAATCCTAAATTTCTTGCAGCGTCTGTTCCCTTTTGTCAAGATGTGGTGCCAAAGTTGATGGCCCACCTACCTCTGTAGTAGATCGGGAACGTGGAAAAGTTCCTAGCAACTGGAGTTCGGCGAACCGGTGCATGTTGTGGTTCAGGTTGCTGGGGTTGTGGTTGTTGTTGTGGTGCATCACCTATGCAGTCATCCCCTTTGGGAGCAATGAAATCTGGATCTATAACGGCACCAAAATGAGGATCCACCTGTGGCCTGACTTGCTCAGCCCTTCGCGCATTGTGGGACTGGCAGTCTGTAAAAGTTCTCTCATCGATGATGGCTACGCTTGTTTGCTCTGGAAGGTCTGGTAAGAAGTGGCGAATGATCATCATTATGAATCGCGGGTACATGAGAAACCTTTCTCTGGTGGTAGCAGAAATCTGATGAACAAACTCCCCGAAGAACATTTATGAGAAGCTGAATTGCTTATTGTAGATGAGTGAGATCATTGCAGATTGCAACTTGGACATTATTGTGTCGAAACCCGCTTTCTTTGGTGCAAAATATACCATGATCAGGTGTACCAAATATCTCCAGTGTCCAATGAGGCACCTCTTCAGATAAGACGCCTTGGTTATGTCCAGAGCATAGCCCATTCTAAGAAAGGTTGATTGCCTTATTGGTGCCAGAAAATCTATCAGGTCGGCTTCTTGATCAACTGTCCCCAGTTGCAAGATTGCACGCAGATGCTCAGTAGAGAATGCGATCGGATGACCACCTACTCTTGTACAGAGAACTGTAGGGGTCACGGTACTGTAAACTTGCAGATTTTATCAAAATTGCCTAACGTATGAGAGAATGATAGGCAGATTGTGGGTTAGGGCATACGCCACTCTGGAATGGGACAAGAACTCTATCATCTAGCGATACGGCTGAGCCTCTGCCAACTGTAGATCAACGGCCATCACTATATTATGTTTATTGAAAAATGCTCTGTCACCCGTATCTGCACACAAATCACAATTAAAAAGTTGAAAATTAATTTAAAAATAAATTTGTGTTATTCGAACTTGTTGAATCCGTTTACCACAAGTCTGTGAGTAGTCTCCTTTGCCCAGTCATTTGACGAGAGCAACCACTATCGACGAACCACTTGTTGTTAAGACCTGTAGTTAGCTCCTGCACATGAAAGAAAACAAGTTAGTTATCACGGGGAACCCAAGCCATGACTGACTTGGTAATACCATTCTCATCAACATACGTGAACTTCTTCAAATACCCATCTCTCCTTTCTTGTGTCCCGGGTTTTTGATTGAGAGCCTGTTGTGGTGCTGAGTGATTAAGATTCACTTTTGGCCTTTGTGCTGTCATTTGTGGTTGAGCCCTAGAATAGTTTCTATTATAATGCATTTCATTCTGATAACCCTGGACTGTACCTGGTGTCTGTTGTCTTTGAGGAGTATGAGACCTAACTGGGGTGAAAGTCCTTCTAGGTGTTGTACTCCTATATCCTTGTTGAGGTCCTTACCAAGACTGACGAGGGACTCTATTCGGAGATTTTGTCCTAATCACTTCTTGATGTCTGACCGACACCGGTATTTGTTTAACAGGTATCCTAGGTGTTGCACTCAGGTTCTTCTTGATATGTTGAGAACTACTAGTGCTGGCAATACTATGTACTGGTCATTGTTGTTCTTGCTTTCCTACAGTAGGTCTAGACTCTGGTGTAGAGGGCGTATACTCCACTTTCTGATAAGGACATGTCCCTTCTCATGACGCAACATGTCCCTTCTCATGACATCTAAAGCATGACATCTTATCAATCGACTTCTTATAAGTGCCCTTTGATTTAGGTGTCTCACTAGTGTCATTTTTTTTTCGTTACAACTATAGTGACTACTTCCTCTTGCTGATTATTAATTTCAGATTTAGCTTCTCCTAGTATAGTGTCACTAGTAGACTACATAAACTTGACTTTCTTAATCTTAGAGGTAGTATTAGACACCTTAGTTGACTTATCCTAATCAGATTCAGTTCCAGTTGCTAACTCTGATTCGACCGGTTCAGTGGTTTTATCCTGAGGTTGAGGCACGTAGTTATTGTTGAACGGTGGAGGACTCTCTTGATAACCTAGACCTACTGGCTTATTAGACTGCCGTTGAGCTTCTAAGATCTTTCCTAGATTTAGAGACGAGTTCCTAAACTTTTCGAGCTTACTATTTGCCTCAGCAACTTTAACTCTAGACTCGGCTAGCTCTACATCTTTAAGAGTGAGGTCTTTGGTTAAAGCTTCAACATTTTCGTACATGAGTTCTATCTTGACACATTGTTCACATAATTTGTCTTTTAGAACTATGACATCCTGAGCATTTGCTTTTAGCTTATTCCTTATATCTTCCTTAATATCTTGAAGACTAGCGTTATCTGACTTAACGATTGGATCTGAGCAGTTAAGTTCTTATGTGTTTCTAGTACTAAGTTTAACCTATCATTTAAAGTAGCACTTAAAACACATAAGTCATGGAATGTAGAAAAGTTTAGAGTTACCTTTTTGTGGTCCGATTCCGCGTTAGCCATTTTAGCAGCAAACTCCAGAATGGACTGCTCCTCTGACTTTTCCACCAACAAAGGACTGTATCTTTCTGCTTGGTGTCCTCTGCAACTTCTTCAGCTCTGTCATCCCCAGTCTTAGTTACTTTAGCCATAAAGGCTCTAGCATTCAACTCTGGATGAGTACTCCAATCATAAGTTCCATCAAGCTGTCTGTTAGATGACACATTGGTTAACAGACCAGCGATGGCTACTTGATTGCCAGAAACACCAGATTGATATATCCCTTGGTTTTGATTTTGATAGTTCTCTACTTTTGGCCTTTGACGCTCTCTTGCAAAGTGTCCCAATCTTTGGCAATTGTAACACTTAACCTTTGATTTATCAAAACCAACCTTGTTGTTGCCTACGTTAAAATTTATTCCAGTCCTCTTCATGAACCTCTTGACCCTTTGAGTCACCATGGCCAGTTGCCACTGTAGTTCCATTTCATCCAAGTCATCAGGATCTACCTGATCGTAGTCTTCTTCCCATAACGCAAGATCGTTTATCTTCCCTTGAACGCAATTGTCGTACGCTGCGACAAACGAAGCTAAATGATTCAGACGATCTTCAGCCGATTTTCCGCTCATTGGCATCTTTGTGTATCCTTAAGACGTAGACGCTGAATGAGTTGGTTTTTCTTCTGGTTTGGAAAACCCTAAGAATGCCCTGCTACTAGACTCCTCTGTCTCAATGGAATGGATTCTTCTCCTGAGAAGAATGTTGTGGCCCTAGACTTCAGTTCACTAGCAATTTACGGTTTTGATTTTCCAAAATACAGGTCTGGATCTTGAACCTGTTCAAACTCCCGTTCTTTCTTCTGTAACTTGAAGTTATATGCCCTTAGTGTTCCAATTACTCCTTCAAGAGTGAGAGTCTCAAACTTCTCTTCATTAAGCTTTATTAACGTTGTGTACATCTCCCACTTCGCCAATAAATCATCTAGAAGCTTTTTTATCTTCTCAGTCTCTTGATAATCGACATTTTGATTGTCAAGCTCAGTTAACAGATGATAGAACCTAGTGATTGTCGCATCTAACGTCTCATTCTTCAACGCCTTGAAAATAGCAAATTGTTGTTTCAGCATCTCAGTTCTACCTTTACGAACCCTTGGATTTCCCTCACACCTCTTCTCTAGAGCATCCCATAGCTCTTTAAATGTCCTGTGATTTCTTAAAGTGTGTAGCATTTCTTGAGGTAACGCCATCCAGATAATTGAGAAAGCTCGGTTCTCGGCCTCATAAAGTTTCTTGTCATCATCTATCATATTATGATAAGTTAAGACACTTTGTCGGCCTTCTAACTCTTGCATAGGAGGAATATATCCCTCATCGATGCATATCCACGTACGCATGTCATTAAAGCGAGCAAAATCAGCAACCTTCCACCAATAATAATCCTCCAATTTGATTAGCTTTGACGGAGAATTCGCTTTGCCGACCTCATGGTACATTTCTATGAATTTTTGCAAACTCGACATTCTTTCTAAACTTTTTGTTTTCGAACTTAAACAATTTAATTTAAAAATTAATTTAAAATAAACCCTTCGAACTTATGCAACTTCGAATAATTTAAATTTAAATTCCTTCAAAAATTAAATTCGAATTGACTTAAGTTCGAACTTGTTGAGTTCTGAAAAATTGGAACCTCTGACAAGTTCAAAGAAACCCTAAATTTCTGACAAGTTCGAATCTGACAAGTTCGTTTTTGACAACTTCGAATCTAACAAATTCGATTCTGAAAAGTTCGAACCTTAGCTAAATTCCAATGAAGACCTAAATTAACTTCGAGAGGAGCGTTTTCTGACAAGATCGAATGAGCCCTAATACCCCCTTAAGTTCGAGCGCCGCAAGTTCGATAAACTGCAAAAAATTCAATTTTTTCAAGATTTCAGAAAAATTCGAATGAACACCAATTTTGACTGAAAAACTTGAACTAATGGGAATTTTTCCCCGTTACCTTGCTTGTAGAACTCAAAAAAAACTATGAAAACGTGTTTTTTCCGGTAAGAACGTCAAGAAACCAAGAATGTTTTGTACGAACACGATGAACACTCTTTATGGCTCTGATACCACTTGTAAGGTCACCTATAGCACGGATCTGATCTTGACGTGACACCTTCCAACGAGTGCGGAATCCTCGTTAGGGGTTTAACGGATCGATCACACACAGGAAACCCGGAGACGAACACAATGATAGACGTCACGACGAACGACCCGACACGTGCATTTCTCCGAAACGACTCTTTGAAATCTTCACAAGTTCGTACGTGCACTATACGAGATCTAGGTGCTAATCTCTGCAAAAGTCTCTAATCCTAACTGATTAACTCTTAATTATAGGTGTTAAATTCGAACTTAGCTCAGAGAAGTTCGTATAGGCCCAAGCCAACGAACTTGTCCACTACATGTTCGAACTTAGCTCCATTAAGTTAAAACCCTAGGCTTTGAACTTATTCATGATCTTGTCTTTGAACTTTTTCTTTAACTTGTTCTTGAACTTATGTTTGAACTTATCTTTGAACTTAAGTAAATAACAATCACAAACAAGACCAAACATATATAACCAAGATCAAACATATATATTAACTTGTAATTACAAAGCCTGAACTATTCCATAAGACTATCTATACATAGACTGCTATCGTCACACAGGGTGCACTAACAGTCTACTCTGATGTCCGCCCACGTTGCCCTACTGGTAGCTAGCCCGGTAATCGTGGCTGATTCCCACATATAAAAGCGTGTGCATGGGAATAGAGATCATCCTACCTTAACTCCGATGTCTCAAAATGTCTGGCTGATAACGGCAGCCTAGCTTAAGTCGCGCTTAAAGTCAAACGCCTAAAGTCAAAAGTGAAGTCTCGTCTTTAATTGTCATTGCATGTTAACCGTTAAATCCATAATCTCACTAAGTCCAACGCTTATAGTTGTTCTTGAATCTTTTTTATAGGAAAAGACAAAGTTCTTGAATCTTTTTTATAGTACTGCAAGCCCGAATTTGAAGTCACTAGACCACTACTAATCTGCTTTTGCTATTGATTAAAGACAATTATGGTGGTGGTTTGGGTAGATGCAGGATTATGTATTGTGGTTATGTAATAGATAGTCGTTAAGGCTCCTTCGTAAGGACGGGTCTTCACAACTGCTGTTGAAAAGCAAGATGCTTTAAACTCTCAAATTTCAAAATTAAAAATTGATCTTGAACTCAAAACTAATGAACTTGACACTTTTCATAAGTTGAAAACTAAGCTTGATGAGGTAAAACACATCCACACAATTTTATTAGAAGAGAAAAGAGAGTCAGATTAAAAGCATGCTAAACTCCAAAAGATTGTTGTGTCTTGGTACTATTTCGCTAATAGAGTAAACCAATGCACAAATGAGCAGATCTTGCTTAAATTCTATTACTGAAATTAACAATCTTGAAACAGAATTGTCCATCCTTGGTGAACTTCCAATTACATTTATACAGAATGTAAATGGAAAAGAGGTTTCAACAAATAGGTTTGTCAGTCCTCCAAACACTGACAATTCATGAGTGAAACTGTGGAGTTCTGGTGATAAAATGCGTTCTGCACCATACTACACTACTATGTGCTCAGCTGCTCCATATGTACAGCCCGGTGAAAAATTAAACCTGTCGTGAAAACTACTAAACCTGTTAATAAGACAGGTTCTGAAGTCAAGGCTGATGGTAAGAAACTTATACCACCATTTAACGCTAAATTCTTTGAAAATAAGTTTTTAAAAAGAAAACAACATACATCTGACAGGGATTTATCTTTCACATAATCTGCTGGTCTTTATATAACAAGTCAGCCTGTTGTGAAATCTGTTGTAAAGACCAATATAGAAAATTCAGAATTTGTTTCTGAAAGTTCTTATTTCGAAGGCGTATAAAGAAAAAATGTTATAGGTGTGGAAGGAAAACTCACATGGCTAAAGATTGTCCTGAAGTTGTGGGCATAAGGCCTATTGACATTGCAAAATCCAATACTACTATCAACAAATGTTGATGAGGGAGTAGAACTCATCCCTGTGATTGGTTCCCCTATGAACTAATGTTTCTATGTTTCTCTGCAGGATAAGCAACCAAACCAGGTTTGGTACTTGGATAGTTTTTGTTCTGGCGACATGACAGGTTGTAAGGATCTGCTGAGTAACCTTAAGCTTGTACTGTCATACCCCGATACCCCGCTTGGCAACGAGGCGTGATGTCGCGTAAACAAAGTCATAATCACAATGAACGACCTCTAAATGTGACGTTATTGAAATGCATAAAAAAATATAAAGATTGTTTTACAAGCATCATAAAATACAGAGTCATTAGTGCGGTGATTAAAATACATGGAAAAGAGTTTAAGTTATGAAAGGTAATCTCCGCAACGTTAGAAATGCCCGAGGACTCCGAAAACTTGATAATCTTGTAAATGTGCCATGAAAATGATACCTTAGCGTCTTAACGATTATGGTCCTGAGAAAAATATGATAAATAAGTCTACATTTAGTTGGTGAGTTCAGAGGTTTACTCGTTAAGTAAGACATTGTATAGAAAATACAAGATTTCATTGAGTTGTAAACAAAAGCGAATCATATAGATTAAGTATTACCATAAACCTCATGATTCCGAAACTTAACTTTTATGTGCCTTATGTGGTATTCAACATGATAATACCAAAAATTGTCAAATAATTATGCATTTGTTTACAATTGGTGCGATCAACCCGGATGTGGGCGTCAACCCAAATAGATCTATCCACAACATTCACGTTTACGTAGTAATTAACGGTTCATGATTGAGGACGGTGGTGAAGTAACAATCTTATGTAATATCTAAAATGATTCAAGTACTTGTGTCCATATAAAATAAAAAGTTGAGCATGTATTCTCACCCCAAAGTATACGAGTAAGTAAATTAGGGGCTATGAAAGCTCACCGTAAAAGTGATGGCAAAAGCGAGCGTAAAAAAGAAGATCGCGTTGTTGACTTCAAATGAAGCTTGACGTATTTAATCAAGTCCTAAATGATATGAGGGACTTAATAATTTCTATAAATGATAATGTGTATGCATGATAGTTTTTAAGTTTTAAATTACCCAACATAAGAAGTCCATATATAAAAACCCATTTTAAAGATAAAGTTGATTTATAAGGATTATCCCGGTTTTATCGAGGTTTTTCGGCAAAATTTGTGGCTGTTTTTGACAAAGCTCCAAAACAATTTGGGTTTTTATATTTGAAATCATAACACTACTATATACATGGAATTTTTAAAGATAAAAACGGTCATTTTTCGAGGCGTTTAGGTTTTGAAAAAGACTCGTTAAAAACCATATGTTGGCCATAACTGAGCTGTTAGACTTTTCGGTTTCCAAACAGTATTTGAGGTTCAAAACTCTGAGTTAAATTATGAAAACCTCCAGATCATTAGTTAAGACATAGATCTAAAATCCGGAACAAGATTCAACTCATTTTGTTAAGTTTTGAATTAGTAATGATTTTTCAAAGTCGGTGTAATATTTCTGCCGACAAATCCGAATTTCACAACCTTGCAACAACTTGTGATTCTTGTTATTTATTCAAAAACCACATGTATAAAAGGTTGTGAAACACATATATACACCTTGTTTTCATTATATTGATGCTTACATTATGTGTTCATATATTTAAAAACATATTTGAAGAAACAAACTTTAACACAAAACTAGTTGATTATGAACTTGACTTTAACTGAAACTTGTTGTTGTTGGTGATTATATATATTATGTAAGACTTATAATTAGTTAAGTAAATAAGTAATAGGGCAGTATTTACTTACTTTGATGTAATAAAAGTATGCAAGTGAGTTATAGATTTGATCTTGAACTTTGTTGCACAAAAGAACACTTGAATATTGAAGAACAACGCAAGAAAATTTTGGTTGTGTGTGTGGCTTAAGGGGCCGGTTGTTAGAGGAGAGAAAAGAGAAGGAACTTTTGCTAGATGAAAGTGTGAAATGAAGGTTAGAATTCCTCTCTATTTATACATGAATAAAGTTGATGAAATGATGAAAAAGAGATGGAGGTTGAGTGAGATTTAAGTGATCTTGAAAGGTTAAGGTGAAAAAAGTTTGATTAGATTGTGCAAGGGATTTCAAATAAAAAAGGAAAGCCAATGGCTATGTGTACTATGTGTGGCCGGTTTTAGGGTTGCAATTATGAAGGTATTTTAATTTTTTTTTTGTATAAGAGTATTTAAAAGGTATTCTTATATTTTTCTTTTTATGTAATTTCATAAATACTTATAAATACACTAGATTAATGAATTGTTTTTGTCTTGCATAATTAGAGTTATGAGATGTTGTTAATGCATAATTAATGACACTAATCTTAATTAAATCATGCACTTAGTTGATTTAATCTATTATGTCGTAAGTGTATCAGATTAATTACTTTGACGTTTCATCGGATCACACCGATGAAATTGATTCTGATTGTAAGGAATTTCTTTATAAAGTTGTTAATCACTTTGATTAACACTAATGACTATTGATTTCGTTATAAATTCTAACCTGATTTGTGCCGATTGTTACGGTCTCCCCTGTTATGGGAATTTCGTCCCGAAATTTTATGTGGTTTCCTCGGGGGTCTTGTTACTTAAGAAGAGGTGAGGGTACTTCTGCTTGATATGCTCTTCGCGTTCCCAGGTGAATTCTGGACCACGTCTTGAATTCCACCTGACTTTGACAATGGGAATGTGGCTGCGCTTCAATCTTTTCACCTCACGATCCATGATCTCTACTGGCTCTTCGACAAAACAAAGTTTATCATCAAGCTAAATCTCTTCCAAAGGAATAACAAGTGTTTCATCTGACAAACACTTCTTGAGGCTCAATGAAACGAGGGTTTAGCTTTCCTCGTTTCAAAATCTTACCACGCCCTTCCATGTCGAGACTTTCAGCAATACTCTTTCTCCTACTTAAAAATCCAGAGACTTTCTCCTCACATCTGCATAGCTCTTCTGACGACATTTGAGCTGCTTTTAACCAATTTTGTATTTGTACTATCTTCTCGGTAGTCTCAAGTATAATCTCTGGGCCCGTGACTTGACTATCCCCAACTTCGGCCTAGCAGAGAGGCGATCGACACTTCCATCCATACAGTGCTTCAAATGGAGCAGCCTTGAGACTCGTGTGATGGCTGTTGTTGTACAAGAACTCCACTAAAGGTAAATGAGTATCCCAACTCTTCTTGAAATCAATTACACAAGCTCTTCACATATCTTCTAGGGTTTGAATCATCCTTTCGCTTTGACCATCGGTCTGAGGGTGATATGTTGTGCTCATGTCCAAGTTTGTACCCAAAGCTTGCTGTAATGACTGCCAAAATTTGGATGTAAATCTCCTATCTCCATCCGAAATGATTGAGACACATACTCCGTGTCTAGGGACGACTTCCTTGAGGTAGACTTGAGCCAACTTATTCATCTTTTCGGTCTCTATAATCTGTAGAAAGTGCGCACATTTTGTTACGCAGTCGACTATTACCCAAAATGGAATCGTACCCACTTGATGTCATGGGAAGTTTCGTTATGAAGTCCATGGTAATCCGTTCCCACTTCCATTGGGGAATCTCTGGTTGCTGCAATAACCCAGATGGTTTTTGATGTTCTGCCTTAACGTTGGTGCATTTTAATCAGTTGCTGACATATGTGGCAATGTCAGCCTTCATGTTAGGCCACCAATATAGCTTCTTGAGGTCATGATACATCTTATCGAATCCGGGGAGAACGACATATATCGATTTGTGTCCTTCATCCATAATGTGACAACTGTCAATTTAACATTACAGGTTAGACAACGATATATCTACTAAATTACTTTTTGAATACTCAATTAGTTATTTATGCTTTCAATTTAAATGAAAATTTTCAGACATTTACTAAACCTCAATAGTTTACTTACTATTCTGCGTTTGGTGAAGATTTTTCTGATAATTTTCGTACAATGCCGGAAAATATAATTAATGGATAAACATAACAAGCTAATAATAATTCAAAATACAATATCACATAATTTTGAATTCAATTAGTAATTAAAGCGAACATAAGTAACAAGTATAATTAAAGATTTGGAGAATGACATTCATATTGTGCTTTTTTAACTAATATAGCAACAAACTTATAAAAGTTTACAAAAATAATAATAAATAAGAGAAATATAAATTTGAAAGATAAAAAGTATATAAATACAACTTACACATTTCAAAAAGGTTACTTATGTCACTATCTAGTAAGGAAATGAGCCTAAACTTTACACTCTATGCACAAACAAGAAACCAACTTTTATATAGATATAATTACAACTTTAGAAAAAACAAAATAAATCAGATTTTTGGCCAAAGAAAAGAAGAGGAATTATTATAAAATCCCACTAACACTCATTCTTTCTTCATTCTCTTACCCACTACTTCTCTCTCTAATTTCTCTCACAAGAAAACCCCAATTTTCCTCTCAAAATTCTACTGAAATTCATCCATCATCTTCCTTCCAAAAATCATAAAAGTAGAAGTTCTAGGTAACAACAAGTGTTCATGCAACTTGCATGAACACTAGATGCAATATTTTTCTTCTTTTCTTATGTTATCTTAAATTTTTTACATCTTTCACCTACTTTTGAATTTAGTATTATGAGTTAGCATTCAATTGGATGTAGTTTCACTCAAATCCATTGAGTTTTGACCCTCCAAACAGTCCGTGCAAGAAAGGTGTGCAATCTGCTCAACCTAGACTTTTGTTTTTGTAAAATTTTTAAAGTAGACTTAAACATCTCCAAAAATCATGTACAATATGTCAAAATCTTCTTAGACCATTTTAGTTTTACTTGAAAGAATATTCTGACCTAATCAGACCTTTAAAAATATGAAAAGTTCTTGCAAAGTGAGGTCATCAAATGTAGACAGACTGTGTTTTGTCTACTTTCGCTTTGCAATCATGAACTTTGTCTTATTTTGAAATACTTTAAAAAATAAATAATTTATTCTACTTTATTAAATTAATTTTATCTATTCTAACTCCATGCATAAAAAAACCAAATCCATAAACAAAAACTCTATGCACATAATGGATTTATGAACAAAGATGGCATGGTATGAAAATATAAAAGAAACTAAGTAAAAACTATGGGTGAAGGTTTAAAAACACCAACTTACATAGAATCCCTATCATGTGTTATAGGCGGACGTTAGACATATTCAGGATTCAAGCCTTGCTACCGTCACCCTTTCACTTCAAGTGATGTGAGTATTCACAGCCCCTTTTTATATTATTTATTGTTTTTGGTGGAACAGAAGGCATTTGAATTACAGTTATACGGTCTTGTTATGAGTAAACAAATTGTACATTATTTAAGTCCACACAACATACACTACTCATTTAACTCAATTTGTTGAACCGGATGGTACTTATGGATATCGATATTTGGTTGACTACCCACCCACTCATGAGGTCCTAGTGACTGCATATTTATCATACAAACATTTATGTGATTACACATGTGGCATTCAAGTCAAAATTTCTTTTAGGATTGAGTATTGGCTCATTTCATATACATTGTATACAACCTCACCACGTGCTACAATCATTTATCAATTTTTAGCAACTTTTTATTTGTAAATGTTTGCTACATATAAAACCTATGAACTCACCAACTATTTTGATAGTTTACCCCGTTTTTATACATGCTTTCTAGGAAATCATCCGTAAGTAGACACGTTGAAGCATGTGTACATGGAATTGATGTGTTTAATAATTTCCATTTCAATTAAGTATTTCTAAACAATGCTGTTGGTTATGGTGGTAAATTTATCAAACCTACTTTTGGATGTATGGAATGAATATTTTGAACTATTTTTATGAATGGTATGGTTTTATATCATATGCGATGAACACATCACTGTAACATCTAGCGTTTCCGCTTTAGCGGGGTGTGACAGTTTTTGGTATCAGAGCCTAAGGTTATAGAGAATACCAAGTTTTTCATTTAATAAATTTAAACTATAACCATCTGCTCGAAACAATTTTCTAATTATTTAGGTATTCTTAGTTCAACAAAATCAAGTATGACGTCATCAAAATTGATTAAACAAAGCTTGATCACCTTTGTTTAATCAATGATGATAGTGCAAGACATGATGTGTTGTATTATGAATATATATAAAATTAATTGTATACTTCAAACATTTAGAAACAAAAACAATTTCTTTTCATATTGTGTGTCTGATCAGTACATACCCCCATGCCTTAGACATTATGCTTATAAATTAGAAGTAGTTTCCTTTAAGTATACATAAATACATCTGCACAAATGTATTCACGAGTTGATATAACCAAACGGATGTGTGTAGGATAGTCGTATCGGCTTGGTTGTTGGGCTTCCGAACGTCTTGCGAGCCTGACTGGTCATTCGTTGTTGGTAGTGAAAAGTGAATATATCAAATTTCGAGGATCCACATCTTACATTTTTTACCCTATACACTTAGTGATTGAAAATATTTTATTCATAGTAGCACAATGACTTGTTCATCATCCTCCCGTACTGCTTATTCTGCCGACGATTCGAGATACATCACTGGTTGCCCGTGTAACAACCCACCAAACACTATGGACGAAGAGGAAGACCCTTCAGAAGCATCCAGTGAGTATACCCCGAGTCCTGATCCTCGAGTGCAACCTGTGACTGTGATACCCCTGCCGACACAAGCACCACGTACCTGGATGACCGTTAGGAAGAATGTCCCGATACCAATTGGGGAAGGGTTGAGAGTAGCACCTCCAGAGGCAACTAGACCCTCCTAGCCAGTTATGGGGATACCCGTTAGAAACACACGTAGCCAAATACCGGATCAGAAACAACGACTGCAGGCTTTGACTTTGGCCGTTAGGGAATGTAAGCATGCTTTGGCCTACCAGCAGCATGTAATGACTAATGGCACTCACACAAGAAAGGAAGGCTGCTAATGAGACTAGGGCAACGGTGATGAAGTTGGAGTGTTACTTCCATATGGTTTGTGGCGATAATGCGAGTGGTGGCCATAGTTGTCATGGTGTGGGCAATCTTTTGGGCATGGTTTTGAGAAAGGCAGTTATGGTTATCTTTTGGAACGAACATCTCATCCTTATTTGGAATTTCGTTTGATTTTATGAACTCAATCTTTTGATGGATCTAATTGTTGGAATGTATTTTGTTGATGTAATATAAAGTCTAGGGTGTGTTTTGTAATTAGTTAATAGTTGTAGAAATGAATTTAAATAGACTTTCAAATAGAATTACAGATCTGACATATTGATTGTATGCACGGAATTCAGAAATAGGGCTACAGTGCAAGAACAGTTTCCATTCTCCATTCTGTAATCGGTTTTGTGATCAATCAATGAATTCGGTCAGTGTTATATCTGTTTGTTGTTCTTGATTAATTGATATTGTTGTTTGATTGATAAGAAACTATAATTCACAATTGGTATCAGAGCATCTAGGGGTGAATTTTTTATCTGAAATTGAAACTTCGAACAGTGTTCTTGAATATTCCTTTTTGAAAAGCCTAATAATCAACAAGGGTTTTTATCCTGTTGATTATAGATTCTGATATTTGGATTGAAGGAAAAGGATTAGTAGTCGATTCAATTGAATATAATTTTGTTTTGATTCATTAAACACAGAAAAAGATCTAGTGACTTTTATGAAATTTTGAAAAAATTAAAGTTCTTCACTGTTTTATTACAAAAGTCACTTTTAGATCTGTTTTTGGACAATATTCTATCACAAAAAGTGTTTGAAAACAGAATACTTACCTTCGATTTCAATTTGGTTGAAAATGGATGTTTTTTACGAATTAATTTGAGTTTCAGACTTAAATATTCTGAAAAACTAAGAACCTCGAAATATACTAAGTTCATGTGCAATTCGAGTTGACTGATTTTAAAAATCGAGTTGATAACAAGTGTCAATCGAATTGGACTTGTTATTCATTCGAGTTGACTTGCAATTTCATTCGAGTTGACTCTCATTTCATTCGAGTTGATCCAAAGTTAATTTCAAACAAGAAATTAATAACAAGGTATCAATCGAGTTGCACAGAAGCTTAATTCGAGTTGAACTTAGTCATTCAAGTATCACAGAAACTTAATTCGAGTTTCACAGAAACTTAATTCGAGTTTCACACAAAACTTAATTCGAGTTTCACACAAAGCTAATTCGAGTTTCACACAAAGCTAATTCGAGTTTCATACAAAGCTAATTCGAGTTTAACACAGATTCAGTCGAGTTTAACACAGATTCCATCGAGTTTAACACAGTATCAATCAAGTATTGCATAGAATCAATCGAGTCTTGCATAGAATCAATCAAGTATCACACTGACTCATTCGAGTTTCATTATTACTTGATTCGAGTAGATTAATTCATCTGACAAATTCTTTTACTATAGATTCGAGTTGATTGTACACTGGTTCGAGTTTTACTCATTCTTTGATAGAGTTGATCAACTTATCATTCGAGTTGATCATCTAATTCAATCGAGTTTCACTAATCATTCTTTCAAAGGTTGATCAACTTTCAACTGTTGATCAACAGTTTCAATTTCAATCGAATTTCATCAGATCTTGGATAGTTTCCTAAATATCAATCACAATGTCAAAAGACGCTCTTGCCATGGGATCAGAGACTAAACCCCCAATTCTCTATCGGGGAGAATACGTTCAATGGAGGGACAGGTTTTTAGAATTCGTAAGTTTTCATGATCTGTCGGAAGAAACGGTAAAGTCCTTAACAGAAGGACCAACTATATTCATGGAAACTATTCCTGGAGTACCCATTGGAAATCCCTCAATTCCACCAAGGACAGTTGAGGTTACAAACTTGACTGAGGCTCAGAAGAAAAGAAAGTTAGGCGATAAAACAGCCAGGAAATTATTACTGGTCTCAATCCCCAATGACATCTATACATGTCTGACAAACATAAAGACCGCCAAATCCATATGGGATGAGGTGTGTAAACTTATGAGGGGATCTGACAGAGCTGCAACAAACAGAGCAAGAAACAGTCTGATGACATTCGAGAATTTTCGAGCTCGAGAAGGAGAATTACTGGAAAATACTTATCTGAGGTTTGTTAGTCTGGTAAGTGAGATGAAAAGAAATGGAATGACAAAGTCCAATTTGGATATCAACGTCAAGTTCTTAAACATACGGAACCCAGAATGGGAGAAATATGCCATGATAATCCAACAGACAAAGGACATTGAAGAGATGGACTTTCATATGATTTTTGAAAACCTCAATAACTACCAAGAGGTGGTATTTAGGAAATTATCAAGCAAGAAGAAGGTAGAGAAAGAGACTGCTGACCCTTTGGCTTTACTGGCAGAAAGGAAGTATAAATATAAGCTGAAAAAGGAGAAAAGGGCAGTAGTCAGCAGTAGCTCTTCCGAATCGAAAACATCAGATTCATCTGCAGACTCCGAGATAGAAGAAATTAAAAAGCAGATGACACTGCTAACTAACGCATTTCAAAAGAAATTCTATCGTAAGCCAACCAACAACAAAATGCGCTACAAGACTGTCTCGAGGAAATTTGAAAAGAAGGAAAAGTATGAAAAATCTAGCGAGAGCAGTGGCAGAAAAGCTGAAAAATATGAAAAATCTGATAAATCATCAAAGAAAGAATCAGAGCAGAAGTGTTATAACTGTGGAAAACCAGGTCACTTTGCCCGTGAATGTAGACTGTCAGTAGTCAAAAACATTGACTACTATCCAAGAAAGGCTCTCCTATCCAAAGAAAAGGAAGCTGGAAAAGCTCTTATGGCAGAAGATGACCATTGGCTACAGTTATCTGAGGATGAAGACATACTGGATGAGGATGCTCATATCTGCCTGAAATCAGAAGTTTTTAATGAGTCAGAAATGAGTGAGTCGGCGATGCTAGCAGAAGATGAGGTATGGGTTGGGCTGACAGATGAAGAGGATGAGGTAAAACAAGAATCTGAGGAGGAAGAGACTGAAGAGTTTGCATTAATGGAAGCAGGAAATGCTGAATGCAGCACTAACAAGGATAATGATGATTCAGAGTCAGAAAGATCAGATAGTTAGAAACACCGGAGGTAAATTCTAACTCTGACTCTGAAATTGATGATTGTTGTATGCTTAAAGAGAAGTTAACGCAGATGGGCTTTATGCTTAAGAAATTTGAAAAATATTTAAAGGCTGAAAAGAAACATGCTCACTCTTTGGAAAACAAGTTACATAATGAACATAATTTAGTTTTAGATTTTTCCAAAGATAAAGCATTGGCCTTACGAGCAGTTTCAGATTTACAAGACAAAGAAAAAGAATTTCAAAGCAAAATACAAGAACTTAATAATAATATATCTAACCTACTAGAAAAACTGTGAATGGAAGAATTAGAAGCTTCAAATTTTTCTGTAAAATATCATGCCATTTTTGAAGAAAGAACTAAGCTTTATGAGAAAATAAAGAAGATGGAAGATAAATTTATCAAAAGAGGACAAACAGATCAAACCATTTATTTAAATCAACCAAAAGACACAGAATTTTATAATTCTAAATCTGGTATTGGTTGGGAAAATCCTAAGTATCTAACAAAGGCTATATCCAATTCCACGACTTTATATGATGTCAGAAATGAATTTAGGATTAAAAATGACTTTTAAGAAAGCATCTGATGAAGTAGAATCTAGTGAAGAAACGAAAAGATTAAGATCAGACAAAATGCAAAATTCTATTGACTATAACAGAATAAATGAATCAAGTAATAATACTGATATTAAAGAAGAGTATATTCAGACATATTCTGAAAAGGATTTATCTGAATCTACCTCTCAATCTCAAAAGTTATATTTGACATTTTCAATTCTAGAAAAGATAAACACTGATCTTGAATTGAAAATTAAAAACTTTAATAAATCTCTTAAGGCTGAACTCAAAATTCTGGAACAAAAGTTACAAAAACAGCCTGAGAACAAAAAGTTGTCTAATCCATCATCTTCAACTTCTCTAGATTCTATCAATTCAGAAAAAGAATTTGATATGTTTATGAACTTTGATTTCAATTCCTTAGAGGAAATGTTTGTTAAAATTGATGAATTTGTAAAACCTTTGTATAACAAACAATCAAATGATCAAAAAGAACCTGTTAAAATTCTGCAAAGAATTTCTACAGATTCAATAAAATCATCTGAAAATTCACAAACTTTATAACAAAAGAAGGAGAAAACAAAAGTTATTTTTGATACTCCTAAATTTGAAAAAGGTGAATCATCTTCTACAGAGAACTCAATTACACTTAAAGTCCAAACTTCAAAAGGTAAGAGAAATTTATAGAAGAAACAAGTTTCTAAGATTACTAATTCTCATGTTTCTTCTATGTCAGATTATATTGTGAACGGTTCAAGAAAGCAAGTTTGGAGAAAGAAGAAGAGAGAACAGAAAAACAAGAAAATAAAACAAGAGTGGCGCATGAAGGGAAATATTGTTACAGATAGAAATAGCAATTTTGAAACCTCTGTCTGTAATAATAAATTTGTTAATAAATCTTGTATAAAATTCTCTCGAACTGACTTAATTGCTTTGAATTCTGGTGCATGTAAATCATTCCTTGTAAAATCTAATAACCACGTATGGCAACCGAAGAAAAAGGACCCATTTTTCAAACAGAAAAAGGTTCCACAGCAAAATATTTTAAAAACAGTTCCACCAAGAATTGTACAAAAGTGGATACCTAAAAGAACTGTTCAAAAGTGGGTACCTAAATCATCATCAATTGTAAAGCTAAAAGTCGTATCTGATGAGAAAACCCATCATAAACTGCATGATTTACCTAAATCAAAAGTACCCAACTATAAGTGGGTACATCATGTTCTATTTCGTCTTATAGGTAAATCATGTATGGTATCTTGACTCCAGACGCTCGAAGCATATGAACGGACAAAGAGAAACACTCACGCACTTTGTAGAAAACTTCTATGGGACGGTCAGATTTGGAAACGATCAGTTTTGTCCGATCGACGGATACGGGAGTCTCGCATACGATAAAATTACCATTCAGAAGGTTTTCTACATTGATGTTCTTGGCCATAACTTGTTTAGCATTGGACAGCTGTGTGATAAAGGATTGAAAGTCAACTTCAAAGCTAATCGGTGCAGCATTCGATCTGGGGAAGGTAAAGAAATACTGGCAGGAAACAGGAAAACCAATTTGTACTCCGTTGACTTAGCATCCATTAATCTGAAAAAGGATGTCTGCTTACTGTCAAAAGCTACATCTAAAACAGCATGGGTATGGCACCATCGTCTTTCACATCTGAACTTCAATGAATTAGCCAACCTAGTAAAAGGCGGGTTAGTTAAAAGGGCTACCAACTCTCAAATTTCAAAAGGAGCAGTTGTGTGCCACATGTGAAAAAGGAAAGATGACTAGAGCTTCACACAAATCCAAATCCGAACACTCTTCAAAGATAGCACTGGAACTGCTACATATGGATCTGTGTGGACCAATGAGAGTACAAAGTATTAATAAGAAAAGATATGTATTGGTGATAGTTGACGACTATTCACGGAACACATGGGTTTTCTTCCTGAGGTCCATATCAGATGCTAGTGAAATTATCATAGACTTCATCCGGAAAATTCAAGTGAAGTTGCAACTTTCAATTCAGTTAATCAGATCAGATAACGGCAAAGAATTCAAGAACAAATCGCTTGAATCATTTTTGAATTCTGTAGGAATCACACATCAGTTTTTAGCTGCTAGAACTCCACAACAGAACGGTGTCATAGAACGAAGAAATCGGACACTAGTGGAATCAGCAAGGACGATGCTGTCGTATTCCAATCTACCGTTATTCTTATGGGCTGAAGCAGTTGCAACAGCTTGTTTCACACAGAATCGTTCAATCATCAATAAACGATTAGGAAAGACTCCTTATGAGTTGGTGATCCATCTGCTTCAGTCCAAACCAGAAGAGCCACAATAAACGAGTGCCTATTTTCTAATTTTCTGAGCAAAATAGAGTCGAAGAATGTGAAAGAAGCACTTCGAGACGCTGATTGGATTGTTGCAATGCAAGAAGAACTGAATCAGTTCGAACAGTTGAATGTCTGGATACTTGTTGAGCGACCTAAAGACAAATCTATCATTGGCACGAAGTGGATCTTTAAAAACAAGAAGGACGAACATGGAGTAATCATTCGCAATAAAGCTCGACTCGTTGCCAAAGGATACAGTCAACAAGAAGGGATCGACTATGATGAGACTTTTGCACCTGTTGCACAAATAGAAGCGATTAGGATGTTTTTAGCTTTTGCCGCTCATAAAAACTTCACAGTATATCAAATGGATGTTAAAACTGCGTTTTTAAACAGGGAATTAACTGATGAAGTATATACATATCAGTCCGAAGGCTTTACTGATCTTTCGAAACCTGATCATGTATATATTTTAGATAAGTCACTATATGGCCTTAAACAAGCACCGTGTGCTTGGTATGATGCACTTTCAACATATTTGTTGAAATGTGGATTCAACAAAGGTGCAGTTGTCACAACCCTGTTTATAAAACGTCAGGGGCCGGATATTATAGTAATACAAATATATGTAGACGACATAATATTTGGGTCTACAAATCCTGAATTTTGTAAGAAATTCGCATTTTTAATGTCCCAAAAATTCAAAATGAGCATGATGGGAGAAATAAATTTTTTCTTAGTATTACAAGTTAAACAATTGGCTGATGGTATTTTTATTAATCAATCAAAATATATACAAGACATGTTAAAGAAATTTAACATGGTTAACAGTACTCCAATGAAAACTCCCATGGCTCCGGATTCAAAATCAAAACTCAATGAGGACATTTCGGAGAAACCCGTAGATGTGACTCATTATCGAGGATTAATTGAGTCATTAATGTATTTAACAGCCAGTAGACCGGATATTATGTTTGCTACATGTTTGTGTGCTAGATATCAGGCGAATCCAAAAGAATCACATTTAACTGCTGCAAAAAGAGTTTTAAGTTATCTGAAGGGAACTCCAAACCTTGGTTTGTGGTATCCCAGAGAATCGTCATTCAATTTAACTGCTTTTTCTGACGCAGATCACGCAGGTGATAACATGGACAGAAAAAGTACGTCTGGTGCAGTACAATTCTTAGGTAACAAACCCGTATGCTGGTCATCCAAGAAACAACACTGCGTTTCATATTTCTACAGCTGTAGCACAATACGTTGTTGTTTCATCATGCTGTTCTCAGGTGTTGTGGATGAAAAGCCAACTGCGAGATTACAAGTTTACACCACAGAAGATACCTATCTACTATGATTCTCAGAGCGCAATTGCTATTGCATAAAATCGTGTGCAACACTCAAAAACAAAACACATCGACATTCGGTACCATTTTATAAAAGATCATGTTGAAAATGGAAATATAGATTTATACTTTGTTCTACTGAATATCAACTAGCTGATTTGTTTACCAAAGCGTTAGATGAATAAAGGTTTAATTTTTTGGTATACAAATTGGGTATGTTGAATCGTTAGATTTAATAATTCAGTAGTTTCAATTTATAATTTTAAATTTACATTTTTTATTGATTCTAATCTGATGTTAAATTCTTGAATTTTAAAAGTTCAAATTTTTTGGAATTTCACAAGATCTGGATTGTCATGTGCAGGGGGAGTAGAAAATGAATTTATCTGATTTTAAGAAAATCTGATAAAATTTATCTGATATTTTGTAGGGGGAGCTGATTTGAGAAATATGATATACTTTTGAGGGAGAGCTGTTGGTACACCCTGTGTGACGATAGCAGTCTAATCGATCTGCATTATGGCTTAAGTAATATTCTGAGTATTAACAAGTGTTTTGATATATATGTTTATATGTGTTTGTCTGTTATTGATTGTGTGTTTGAACTTGATGTAACATATTACAAGAAGTTCAAACATAAAGGTCAAAGATTAACTCAAGCATAAGTAAAACATAAGTTTCATCACTTAAGTGTTTAAGTGTATTGGCTAGATTCGAATTACATAAGGGAAGACATTCGAATCTGTGATAGATTCGAATGTGACCCTAGATTCGAAAGGTGCCAAGATTCGAGAATGTCATTGTGGACAAACTCGAATGGGCCTTGGGCCAGATTCGAGTTTGGCCCACATCAGACTCGAATCAGGGTCTATAATTAGGGATAAACTAGAGTCATTAGTAGACTTTTAGCAGAATTCGTGAGGAATTAAGCTTAAGGCGATCTCGAGTTTATCAGCTAGGTGAGTGCCGTTTCGGAGAGAATTAGTTCGTAGGATCGTTCGTGTGTCGTTCGTTCAGCGTCTAATAGTCTCCGTGTTCCGTTGGTTGAGAGTTGTCCGTCTAACCGTCAACGAGGATTCCGCACTCGTTCACGGATCCGCGTCTAGATAGATCTTGCAGTGGTAGACCTTACAAGTGGTATCAGAGCCTACGGAGTGTTCTTGGTGTTCTTCGTGTTCATCAGATACATTCTAGGTTTCTTGACGCTAGTTGGACGGTTTTGCTCTCAAAAACGTGTTTCTGAGCTTAGCAAATTCATATTCGGGAAACACTTTGTGGTTTTTCACGTTTTTGATCGAAATCATTATTTTTCGTTTGAAAAATAGTGATTTAATCTGTAAAACGTCAAAAAATCAAAGTGTTAGCCGTTTTTCGAGTTTGCGGCGCTCGAATCTATAGGGGTAATTAGGGTTTCACTTTAGTCTCGAGTCTAACCTAAATACGCTCCTTTCGAGTCAATTTCAGAGAGTTTCGAGTCTACTTTGTTTCGAATCTGTTACTTCATTCGAATTGGATCTCGAGTCTATAGTGTTTCGAGTTTATTTCGAGTCTGGTACTGTTTCGATTCTGTGCTTCGATTCTGCTGACATTCGAATCTGCTGAGCCTTCGATTCTAAGGACCATCGATTCTAAGGAGTTGTTCGAATCTGACATTATTTCGAATCTAATTGACTTTTAAGACTTAATCGAATTTAATCTCAAAAGATTTAATATTAATTAGTTTCGAATCTATCTAGATTCGAATAAGTTAGTCTAAATCAGTTTCGTATTAAATTAATTAAGTTCAAATTCAATTTGTTTCAGAAAAGATGTCAAATCTTCAGAAATTCCTTGAGATGGATCACGAAGTTGGAAAGGCAAATGCACCGCCTAAGCTGATGAAAGTTGAGGACTATTACTGGTGGAAGGACAGATTTACAGATTTTGTACGATTCAATGATATGCGCATGTGGGTGTGCATAGATGAAGGGTACATTCCGCCAGTATCTGAAGTTGAAGGTCGTCAAAAGGTCTTGTCATATCAGATGATGAAAGAGGATGACAAGAAACTATTTGAAGCTGAAAACAAAGCTTTCTCCATAATCCGTATGGCTTTACCTCAAGATATTTTACACACATTTCAGACTCAAAGGACGTCGAAGGAACTTTGGGAGTCTCTCCAGAAAAGGTGTGAAGGTAATCCTCGGGTGCGTAGAAAGCGTACAGAGCTGTTGACCCAACAGTTTGCGATTTTCAAGGCAATTAAGGATGAACAGTTGGATGATATTATCACAAGGTTCTATCATCTGATAACTGAACTTGAAAGTCATGGAATTGAGTATTCGGACACTGACAAGAACAACAAGCTTCTTGATGCCCTACCAGCCAAATGGGCTATGTACGTGGCAATGATTAAGCTGAATGAGGACAAATATTATGCTCAATCACTTGATGACATTGTGGGAACGTTGAGGGCATATCACTTCGAGATGATTAAGGTTGAGACTGATTACGAGCAAGTCCAGAATCCGGCAATGTATTTTGGAAAGACATCTAAATCATCAGTGACAGCTGAACCGAAGAGTGCTACAGCGTTTTTCACCGGAGAAACGTCATCGCCACCAGAGTCCGAAGACTCACTGAATCGCGCGTTCTTAGGGTTAGGAAGATAGGAAGAACCGCAACCTCAAGTCCATCAGGCACCGACAAGTCAGAGCTATTCGAAGATGCCGATGAGCGCAAAGTCCGCAGAAGAACATTTGAATCTGCTTGCTTCCTTTGTGGCAGCTTATGGAAATTGTGTTCAAGGGAAAATCAATGACCCAGCTCTATGGGATGAAGATTACGATCAAGTCGACCCTGATGACTTAGAGGAAATGGATCTTAAGTGGCAACTGGCCATGGTGACCCAGAGGGTAAAAAGATTCATCAAGCGAACTGGGAGGAATCTGCAAATGAACAACAAAGGGATAGGATTTGATAAGTCTAAGGTCAAATGCTACAACTGTCAGGGATTGGGACACTTCGCCAGGGAGTGTCAAAGACAGAAGGTAGAGTCAAGGACAGTACCAAAATCAGTCCCAACAAAGATACCTTCCGAGTTCCTCATCTGGTCAAGCCAATCTAGCGGGTCTACTATCCAATGTCACCTCTGACAGACAGCTAGATGGGATCTATGACTGGAGTTCACATCCTGAGTCCAATGCTAGAGCTTTCATGGCTGAAGTTACTGAGAATGGTTGTGACGAAGACGAGCAGACCACACGGGACAGCAGTCCGATGTGGGTAGAGAAGGCGAATGATCAGACCGTGCTGGAGTTTGCTGCTCAGATGGCCAACGTGGAATCTGATAACTCTAAGGTTAGTCTTTCTTATTCTCTATTTTCAGAATTATGTGCTTTGTGTGCTACTTCTAATGATAGGTTAAATCTAGTCTTAGAATCACATAAAACCATATTTGCTCAAAATGATAACTTAAAAATAGAAAATGCTAGCCTAAATGATATAAAGCAAGATTTAAAAGAAAAGCTTAAGGCTGATGCTCAAGACGTGGTAGTTCTAAAAGACAAACTCAGCGAGCAGTGTGTTAGGATAGAACTAATGTATGAGCACGTAGAGGCCTTAACTAAAAGTCTTAAGGACAAGGATATAGAGCTAGCCGAGACCAAGGTTAAGGTAGCAGAGGCAAATAGCAAGCTGGAAAAGTTTAGGAATTCGAGCCTAAACCTAGGAAAAGTCTTAGATGCCCAAAGACAGTCTAAGAAGCCTGTAGGTCTAGGTTTTCACGAAATTCCTCCACCATTCAATGCGAACTATGTGCCTCAGCCTCAGGAGAAAACTGACAAGTCTGTAGACTTAGAGGACCTACCTGAACCGACACCTGAGCCTACAGTTGATAATACACCTAAGGTGGTTGACACAACCGTCAAGGTCAAGAAAGTGAAATTTGTGTCTTCCTCCAGTGAAACACCTGCAGGAAAACAGAAAATTTCATGGGCTGACCAGGTCGAAGAGACAGACACTATAGATGTACCAAAGGAAATAGACACTAGTGAGACACCTAGATCTAAGGGAACAACCAAAAAGTCCATGGATAAGATGTCTTGCTTTAGATGTCACGCGAAGGGGCATGTTGCTTCTCACTGTCGACTTAGGAAAGCAGAAGTTACCCCTAGGACAGTGAATCCAACACCTGTTAAGCCCTCACCCAGTGTGGCAAGCAGCAGTAGTTCTCAACCTACCGAGAAAACTGTGCAGGCCGCACCCAAACAAGTTGTGGAAAACACACCGGTTAAGGTTGGACCAAAGGAAGTGATTAGGACAAATTCACCGAATCGTGTCAATAATCAATCTAGGTCAGCACCACAACAAGTCTATAGGAGCACCACACCTAGCAGGTCACACACTCCAGTTAGGTCTCATACTCCAGTTAGACAGTATGCACCGGTAAGAGCTCAGGGATCACAGTCTGAAATGCAATATAATAGGAATTATTCTAGAGCTCCACAACAACAAATGCCTACTCCAAAGCAAAGAGTGAACTTAAATCACTCGGCACCACAACAGAATTCAGTTCAAAGGCCAAGTCACCTGAAAGGCGAGATGGGTACTTGAAAGAGTTCACGTATGTGGACGAGAATGGTATTACCAAGTCAGTCATGGCTTGGGTTCCCCGTGATAACTAACCTCTTTTCTTTCATGTGCAGGAGATAATTACAGGTCCAAACAACAAGTGGTTCGTCGACAGTGGTTGCTCCAGGCACATGACGGGGGAAAGAAGTCTACTCACAGACTTCAAGGGAGGTAATAGGGGATTCGTATCATTCGCGGGTAACAAGGGTGGAAATATCACTGGAACTGGAGAAGTCACTAATGGGACGATTACTTTGGATCAAGTTTATCACGTTGATAAACTGGTTCATAATCTCATTAGTGTCTCTCAAATCTGTGATAAGAAGAACTCGGTGTTATTTACTGACACTGAGGCGTTAGTGCTAAAGCCTGGATTCAAAAATCCTGAAGAATGGGTGTTGATGCGGGCGCCAAGGAAGAACGACTTGTACATGCTGGATATGAACAAGCCAGAGACTTCGATGGGGCCAATTTGTCTACTATCCAAAGCTTCGGAGACGGAATCCGTACTGTGGCACAAACGCATGGCTCCCCTGCACCTGAGAAAGATGAATTACATAACGAAGCATGGACTGGTGCAGGGTCTGCCCATGAAAAGTTTTCAGTTCGAGGATAAGTGTCTACCTTGCATGAAGGGCAAACAGCACAAGAAGACACACAAGTCCAAGAAGCAGAATTCCATAGCCTCAACATTCGATCTGTTGCACATGGACCTTTTCGGCCCAATCAACAAAAGGAGTATCGGAGGTAGTTGGTACTGCTTAGTTATCACTGACGATTACTCACGTTTTTCTTGGGTTTTCTTTTTAGGTACGAAGGACGAGACGGCTGCAAGGCTCATCGGGTTCTTGGACCAAGTGGAGAACTCATACGGAACTAGGGTTGAACATATTCGTAGTGATAATGGAACTGAATTCAAAAACACTGTAATTGGTGTATATTGCCTATCAAAAGGCATAGTGCATCAATTCAGTCACCATATGAACCTCAACAGAATGGGGTGGCCGAACGTAAAAATAGAACTTTGATTGAGGCTGCAAGGACTATGCTTTCGGATTCAAAGCTTCCTACCATGTTTTGGGGGGAGGCAGTGAATACCGTGTGCCACATTTTAAACCGAGTCCTTACAGTCAAATCATTGAACAAAACATGCTATGAAATTTTGAATAAACGGCCACCTAACTTAACTGGATTCGAACCGTTTGGAGTACCATGCATACTTTTAAGAACAAAACATCAACCGAAGTTTGGTGAAAAGGCTGACGAAGGATACTTCCTAGGTTATGTGCCAAACTCACCAAACAAACGGGTGTTTAACAAAACAACTGGTACTGTGGAGATTGTGTATAACATTGAAGTCACAAGTTATACACATGAACCCCAAACTGGTCCGGAATGGATATTTGACTATGATAAGTTATTTGAGTCATTTAACATTCCTCTGGATGATAATGCAGGTACAATCGAGAAGGACATGGCGACGTTGCATCTGAACGACGATGGCCAATTCTTTCCAAGGACCACGTTCGAATCTACGTCCGAGCCTACTGCAACTGTAGATGGATCTCCAGAAGTTGCAATCAGTAAGTAACAGAACCCTACCACTGAGAATCAGACTTAAGCTTCAAGTTCAAATACGAGGAATGCTCGGCGAGAGGAAAATGTGAAGCGAGCCTGTTCCCCCTTTAGGTGAAATAGGATCCAACTTAGGAGATAATCTAAGGTTTGATGAAATAGAGACCTCTAGGATTAACAAGAACCATCCAATAGATAGCATCATAGGAAATCCTAACGAGGGTGTGAGGACTCGGAGTAGTGTAAATAACAACACTGTGTTGTTGTCGATGATAAACGACTCCGAGGCATATCACACATGTCTATATTCGTGTTTCATATCGCAAGTAGAGCCCAAAAATGTGCAAATGGCACTTAAGGACAAATCCTGGGTTGAAGCGATGCAGGAAGAACTTTCACAATTTAGGAAACTAGAAGTGTG